>PVLD010006240.1:0-102632 GCA_004027595.1 Dinomys branickii
GAGTGTGTGGAAGATCTTTTATTCACTAAAGAATCATAAAGCAGCTCAGACATGTCTTCATATAACCGGCTCTCAGTGCATACCATGCAGAGAGAGACAGAGACAGAATGACAGACAGAGATAAAATAGAGACCAAGACAGAGACACAGAGACACACACACAGAGATCTGGTCTCTCCACCTCAGCCAAAAGGACACCAATCCTATCCCCAGGGCTCCGCCCCAGAGTCCCATCCAAACCTAGTCACCTGCCACAGGCCTTCCAACAACATCATGTTGGGATTAGGACTTGAACTTGGGAATTTCGGGGACACACATTATTCAGTCCACAACAACTACAGAAGTAACAGCTTTTAAAGAATCTGTTCCCTAATCTGCCTACCTTGGTTTTATGTTCTTGGCTAATACTGTTTGAGTGTACTAAGCTTATACTTTATAGTAATGAAAACATAGAATGACCTAGTCTTTAGGAGACAAATTTGTCAGTCCCTGTTCTACACAGAAGGTAGGAGATACTCTTCTCAGTACTAGTCCTTCCCTTTCATCCCAGCACCCTGGCTCTTCCTCATCATTTTGGAGCCTCATTCAACCTACGTATCTTTTCTCTCCAGTTCCTTCTTGTCTTCCTCACTACTACTGGCTTTTCCTTCAAGTGTTAACATGCTCTAACTTGTCTCATTCTAAATGAAAACCTCCATTTCCTGGTGGTAGTTTATTTTATGTACCAATGTGTTGAGGCTACAGTGCTCAGGTGTTTGGTTAAACCAGCTAGGAATGGTGGTGCACAGCTGTCATGCCAGGGCACTCTAGGTGACTGAGGCAGGAGGATTGCAAGTCTGAACCTAACCCGGACAATTTAGTGAGACTGTTATGGTTGATACATTGTGTCAACTTGAGAAGTCTAGAAGCTTAACTAAGTGACTCAGCAGTTCTACATCTTGGGGTGAAAAGGACACGCCCTTACTGCTCTACGATGTTGTTCATTGTGTCAACTTGAGTTTAGAAGGTTAAATATGTGACTCAGCAGGAAGCCAGGGTCCTTACTTTGTATTCATCCTGAGCCTGTGCAAGAGGAGGGCCTGAAGATGGCACAGGTGTACAGGACCAGCCCCACTCGGGGAGGGCAGGCTGCATATAATAAAAGGCCAGTGAGGGAGGACTGACTGCTGGTTCTTCAGAGTCCCTCCAGTCTTTGCCTTTAGCGTGATCACCTCCTGGCTTCGGTGCAGACTGTTTGGCTTCCACCTGGGACTCTTCAGCCTTCTGGTGTAGAGTCTTCAGCCTTCATCATAGATTTGTCAACATTCCATCGCAGACCCATCAGCCTCCTGATGCTGACTTGCATGGACACTGCAGAGAGCTCCAGGCCTGGGTCTGGGCTCTTCAGTCTCCAGCATGCAGACACCCTCTACATGCTTCCTCATCCAACTCTGTGGCTGACCTTTGTAAGCCAAACTTGTGACTTCTTGTACATTTGTGTATCTTGTGTTATATCTGTTTCTCCAGTAAACTCTGACTGATACAGAGACCCTATCTCAAAATAAAAAGTCAAGAAGGGCTGGGAATGTAGCTAAGTGTGAAGGTAGTACTGGATTCAACCTTCAAGACCAAGAAACAAAATAGGACAAGGCAAAACAATTCCACCAGTTTAAAAACTGTTTTCAAAGTACTTAAAAAATATGACTAACATTTTAATTAGGTGACTTTAAGTACAAGAGATTATGCTCCCTAAGGTGGGTGGGGCTCATCCAACTAGTTAAAAGCCTTGAGATTGTTTCCAAAAAAGAATGAATGGTCCTCAAAACTAGATCCTAGAAAGCCCACCTCCCTCCCATTTTGCTGCCCCATAGGATTCAGACTCCCAACTGCAACATCCACCTCCTGCTTGAGCGTTTAGCTTACTGACCTGGTGTGGCCTGCAGACGAGGCTGTCCAGCCACAGTCCGTGCATTCTCTGGCTTTCTCTGCTGGTCTCGCTCTGTCCGTGTCTGTGTCTGTGTCTCTGTCTCTCTCTCTCTCCCCTGTTTCTTTCCCTGTTATATTCCCTTATCACCCTTTTAGCTGCTCCCCATTCAGTTTCTTCTTTCTCTGCAACTTCAGAATAGCAATACTGAGAATGAGGATGTGCACACTGGACACTGCAGGCTAAGCCTGCCCTCCTGTTTGTTTGACGAGTGCCTCACTGAGCCTCATCATTTTAAAAACGAGCTTTGGTTGGGATAACATCATGTAGAAATTGGAAGACTTCATTTAAGGATCCGGATCTCCACTTTTCTTGAATTTGGGACATTTGGTTCATGTTCTTCCCCCCCCCCCCCGGTCTTTTTTTTGGATTCATATTTGCCATACTGATATTTACCTGAGTTTTGGGGAAGAGGTGTACATGTGTATCACATCTTGATCATTTTCAATCTCCTCTGCCCACATTCTCCCTTCTCTGGGTCCCCCTCTTCATCTCCAAAATCTCTGCTTCCCCTTTTTTCTACTATCTCACCCTTACTTTACTCTTGCATTTATTCATATTTTCTGTTTCTCATATAAAAGAAACCCATGTGATGTTTCACTTTATGTGTTTGACTTATCTCCCTACCATTAGGGGTTCAAAATCCCTCTATTTTCCTGCAGATGACATGAATTCATTTTCGTTATGGCTGAATAAAATTCCATGGTGTATATACGCTACCTTCTCTTTACCTATTCATCTGTGGATAGGCACCTAGGTTGGCTCCAGAGCTTAGCTACGTGAACTGAGCTGCTGTAAAGATGGGTTCGCCTTCCAAGTGGTGCTGTGGATCTGACAGTGACTGGGAAGTGTCCTAGGTTGCACAAGTGCTCACTGCTCTGCAGTGGTGCCCACTACCTTGTAGCATCTCCAGCAAGACTCGTTCTCACACTTGACCTATGGCTGCCTGAACAGGGAGCCTCCAGGGTGCCCTTTATCATGAGCTTTACTACATCCAACTCGCCTGCACTGGGCTGGCTTCTGTCAGCGCCCCTGCACCCATCTCTGCTGGTAGTTGCAGTCACACTGCGCCCTCTGTCATCCAACTACCATGTATGAGGCTCATTCTTACTTCAAGGCCTTTGTTTTTATGAAATCTCACCTAGCCTAGAATATTCTTTCCCAAAGGATTCACACGGTTGACTTTTTTCTTCTGTAGAGATTCGTTTAAATCATCTCCTTGGCGGAGTCCTTCCTGATCTTCAGCTCACTTTCCTTCTTACTCTTTGGTTCACTTTTGGGTGCTATTGTCTTAATTCTTAAGGAATTCTGAAACTGTATTTTTATTGCTTTGTTTTTCTTTCTTTTCACACATGGCTACTGAAAACTCCTATGTTGATAATAGTACCTGGCTTGCATAAACCTGATGTAGATCACTGAATGAACTTTCTTACCTGTTTGCCCACCTGTCCATACCCTGTATCTGAGTCTCTGACCACTGGTCTTTACTCTCCTCATTCATTCCTCCACTCACTGCACTTGTACTCAGTTCTTGAATTTTCCTGCTGTAACTCTTACTGAGGTCATCAGTGACCACTAAGTTGCCATGTGTTCAAAGCTTATTTTCTGTTGAACTGTAAGAAGTGGCCAAATCCTGGCAAGATTGATGAGGCAGATTCAAAACTTAGGAGTGAGTGACAGAGAAATATAAAATGACGTCTAGGTATCAAACTGAAAGAGGCGAAGGAGAAAAGTGACATCTTCTCAGTTCTAGCCTCTGCATGAACAACTTATGCCCACAACGTACCTGTGGTCTGGATTCCAACATGATCATGTGGAATCCAGCACACATGTGCATCTTGTGCTTCACTTGTTCTAAGGCTTAGCTATGGTACAGTCATCGCCATGGTTTGCATGCATCCTCCTGAAAGCATGTCTTGGAAATGCAATCCACAGTGTACCAGTATTGGGAGGGAGTCAGGAGGGAGGAGGGAATGGGCGGATGCTGTCGTTGTAGGAGTGAGTTTTCTATAGTTGATTCCTTGTGAAAGGCAGAATTAGGCTCTAATTTACTTTCCCTCTCTTGCTCTCTTCCTCCTTCTCCTTCCCTTCTCTTCTTCCCTTCCCTCCTCTCTTCCTCCTTCCCTCTCCCTCTCTCTTTTATTCTTTCTCTCTTTCTTTCCATCTCTCTCTTCCCTTTCTTCACTTTTCTGGCTTCTGTCCCAGATAACCCAGAAAGAAGACCCTCATCAATGCAAGTCCGTTGGTTTTTGACTTCCCAGCCTCTAGAAATGAACAATAGACTTCCGTTCATAATAAATTACCCACACTTGGACATTCCATTATAGCAGTACAGAATAGATTAAGATGGCTCTGGATTGCTGCATCTAATTAACCTTTATTTGGACTAAAGAAAGTTTAACTTAGCTTTGAACACATATCAGTCTTACATGTAGCATTCTCTAGTCATGCTAACTAGCATTCTTTAGTTATAACAAATTTTGATTCTTCCCACTTATTTCTGTCGCTATGACCTAATCAGTATCTGGCACACAGTAGGTAGGCAACAATTATCTGCTCACACAAAGATAATTCAAATCATTTCTATAACTAAATCATTTTTAAATTAAACTACTAAGTAATTATTTGCTAAATGACTCACACATAGGCTATTACAAAGTAGAACCTGACATAGCAACCAGAGTAACACTTGAATTTGAATTTGATCTCAGTCATGGTGGGGTAGTCAGTTGGATCGCTTGGAAATCATTTGGCGAGTTGGTCTTTATGGAGGACCCAGTCAGGAGAGGCAAAGGGAAATGGAATTTGACTCTAGTATTTCCAAATAATCCTCCTTTACTTAACAGCACTTCGTTAGTAGAACCAGGAAATGTTAGGACTGGAAGAGGCCTTAGAGACCCTAAAACCCAGCTCCTTCCTTTTACAAATGAGAATGGGGAGGCCTACTAAGGCTAAGAGGTTTGGCTCAGTGCTTCACAGCTAATCTGCAATAGAGTGGGACACAGAAATCAATTCTCTGTCTTGTAAGACAGGTTAAACCAAACATAATTTGAGTAACTAATATATTTTTAGGCAATTTGCTAACTTTTAGTGCTGCCGAAATCAATCCCTTAAACTTTAGTTTTCTATCTGATGGGAGTCAGAAACAAAATTAGATTATAACAGCATGAATTAAGTGGCATGATATGAATATAGTACAGTCATCGTTAATTGCCACCAATTGAGAATTTAGAGGACCTTTTGTGAATCACTTTATACAGCTTAGTCGTTTCATCTTCTTGTGAACTGCTTGTTTATTAATTCCTTCCCAACTCCAAGCTGGAGGAAACACTGAAAATATACATCGAGAGGGTTCCTTTAAACCAGAATCCAAGTCCAGGCTGTTTCTCTTCCCTGGGTCTGAAGATGTCCACTCCCCAGATTGTGGACAGTCACTAAATGCTGCACAAATTATGCTTGGGACCAAGGGCCACACAGAAAGTTCCAGGATCATTATATGCACCAGGGCTGAGGGAAGTGCTGTGCTTGTCCTAGCCTATGAGGTGGAAGCCTGCCACATTTATGATTTCTTTGGAGATTGTATAGGAGTGTTAAAAGACTGTAAGGTCATATTTAGAGCTGGTGAAAGGCTTTTTAAGGTTTACGAGGCACACAGCGGAGTATGAGTTGGCCCTTCTGACAGCTGAGCCGTGACCATGGCTTTTACTGCTTCATGGGGACTGATGGTTGAAAATCTATGACAACATCAGTGTACATTTTGACAGTTCACTAAATACATCGTAACCACATTCTAAAATGTTTACAGGAAGGTTGGGCAGTTGGCTGCTAAAATCAAGAAACTTTCATGAAAGCAGAATCAAAAAGCCAAGATTTACTTTGAGATTTTTTACTGATCCACATGGGGATAAATGTGTTCCCTGATCCCTGAACCTTCCAGTGAGCTGATGTCACCCAAACCAAGAACAGCTTGAGAGTTTGTAGCACAAATTTGCCTACTTTGAGCACTTACCTTCCTAAAACTTTGCCACCAACACAAGTGTATTATGTAACTAGGGAGTAAAAGCAGAACTCACATTGTAAGCCCTTCTCGTCTCTATGTGATTGTTTGTTATTCTGCATTTGTTGTTTGCCAAACACCATTCTAGTTTCTGGGAAAAGAGCAAAGAGAAATAGAGTCACGGCTTTGGCGAGCTTACATTCTAATTGTAAAGACCCCTAAGTATAGAAAGCAAAGTAAATTGACTCTGGCTCTAAGTAGAGCAATGGTGAAGTATGGGACAGTGGAGTAGAGATGTTTGTGTGTATGTGTCTGGGCCTGGTGGGGAGCCACTGGATTACCAAGATGATTAGGAAGACCTCTTGGTAACTGAGATCCTAAGAAAGAGAAAAACACATCTTTGCAGAGACCTGGGGGCAGCATAGTCCAAGTACAGGGAAAACAAGTGCAAAGGCCCTGAGATAGGAAGCTCAAAGGCATTCTTGCATTTAATTTTAATTTTAAAATGCAGTTAATGCTATGACATTGGGTCATTTCTCAACAATAAATATTTTGAAGGGCTAAAGATTATTTTGGTATAAATGTGATATCCAGAAGGGACTCACACATAGCCCTGAGGAGGGCCAGAGAGGTCGGGATGCACAATGAGAGCTGAGGAGGACAGGGCTGGGTGGCAGCCAGGAGCCACACAGGGTTCTGAAGACTGAGGGATGTGGGCCTCACTGGGAGGCCACTGGAGAGCTGGGGGAAGGGGCACAGTGTGAGCTGTTTTGCAAAGATCACACCCTGGCCCTGCAGAAGAGTTGGGATGGTAGACCAGGTACGCCAGGGAGAACGGGGGTGAGCATCCCCAGATATAAGACAATTGGTGCAATCATCCTTGCTCTTTAAGGTGCCAGTTAAAGTTTACTTCTGTGAAATCTCTCCTGATTTCCACAGGCAGGTATAGATGGAGCCCCTTCTCAGTGGCTCCTGAGATCTTTGCACAAGCCTCCCTGGGGAACTCATCCTCGGAGCACACCCAGGCAGAGACTGTCCACTTGGTCTGTCTAGACAGGAGGCAAGCACCATGCAGCTGTAGCTAGGAAACCCTGGTCCAGCCAGAGCCCAGCACGGTGCATGAGCAGTTACCACACTAAGAGGCTGCCTGCTGGAACCCTCTGCACCGAAGAATGCTTGGCTGCTTTCTGGGTGTCTGTCTGGATTTGGATTTCCCAAGGCTTAGGAAAAGCTGCCATCCCAAACACATTCCCCAGCCTTTGCTACGGAGGAAGGTAATGGGACCAGGGTTCTACCTTAAAGGTCTTTTCAGCTTTACCATGAGACTCAGCCTGGGGGCTGGGTAGAGAAGGGGAAGGCACTGGGAACCTTAGGGGTGTGTACATTGGCTAGAGATAAAAGTGCATTGATTAATACTAGGGTAAGGGATTGTAGCCTCAGAGTCTATGACCGAGTAGATGTTAATTATGTATTTTTTCCCTTCATATCCTGCCTCAAGCCAGCAGTGAAGCTGCCAAGTATAAGTGTGGGCTGGAGAAATTTTTCTTGTTATTGTTTTCCAAAGCCTTTGCCTGTTCACATTCTTTATAACACAATTGGATGCACATTAGGCCAGTGAAATAAACAAGGGACTCTGGTCATGAGTTAATCTTCAGAAATTCACAACTGCCTGAGCAGTTTGCCTTTGAGAAAGAAGGCTTCAGTGATTCAAACTGTGCAATGACTCAGCAAATGGGTTGCTGTAAAAGTCAAGCTGACCTGGGTTTAGATCCAAGCTCTGCCACTTGCTAGATACGTGGCTCTGAAATAGCTGCTTGATTCTCTGTGAACTTCTGTGTCCTCTAGCACAAAATGCACATGATGGTACTTACCTGATGTCCCACAGACCAGGGAGAGCGCAGAGTCTCAGTGGCTTTGTGTTGGTGTCTTTATTTCTGCTAGCCCACAGTCACCTGATGGACAGGCCCAGGGCAGGACTGTGTATCCTCTGTCCCCAGATCATCAGCCCTGCCAGGAGGCCATCTCAGCTCACAGTGGACATGCAACTTCATCAAAGTCAAGCTTTAGTTTTCCTTTGGCTGTGTGATTACCATATTCAGAGGGACTCAGATTTGAATCTTGAAGCAGGTTGTACAACAACCACACCTTCCTTGTCACTTACACTTGAATCCTACACATTGTTTCCTTATTACTGTTTCTGCTAATGACCCATTTCACACATCACCTCCATTGCCCTTCACGTCTCCTACTCTTACCTCAGCTGAGATTCTAACACTGCAATTTCTTTCAGGCAGAGTGATTTTGAGTGCACGTTGCTACACTCACAACTACTCAGAGGCTGGGTGCAAGCATAGGCTCTAGAACCAGCCCTCCAGGGTTTGCACCACCATTGGACAATATGCTACTGTTCCTGCAACATTGGGCCACTTCCTTCCTGTCTGTGGACTGCAATTGTTGCCTCTGCAAGACAAATGCAACCACCCACTCTATGGAGTTGGATGAAGGGAAAACATTCAGAACAGCACCTGAAGTGGGGTAAGCACAGGGTAACTGCTAGTTTCTCTGATTCTAGAAAGCTAGCAGGATCCCCAACCCCTAAGAGGAAATGTAGCTCATAGGAAGAAAGATATTAAGATGTATAATATGGAAAAGAAACTTCAGCTTCACCAACAATGACAGAGAAGAGCACATGGTTTTATCTTCAAAAAATATAATGAATTCTACATCGGTTTTCTTTCAATCAACACTTTAGCCTGTATTTACTGAATAAAAACCTAGTTCCCAAAAGTCACACTGTCTGTCACATAAAGGCATTGCTCCCTTATGTTGGTATCAAGAAAATGCTGGATGTTCTCAGGAGCAAATACAGAAACTCACAGAAAGTTCTGTTTTCTCGATATGATATGTGCATCCACATCTAGAACACCGTATGTGGTTATGGAAGTGAGATCTCAAGAAAGAAAAGCAAAGGAAAGGTACGCAGGTACATCTGAGTGGTGGATATTCAAACATTCAGTTCAGGTAAGGCTCACAAAAGAGGCAATCAACACCTCAAACAAAAATCAGACTTCTAAATCTATGGTTATGGGTGCCAAATTTGTTCCTTTGTAATTAAGGAAATCTCAGACTCCATGGTTTGCTCTGGGCCATGCAGCTTTGTAAAGGACAGAAGCAGGACTCCTTCATGCAGCGATACCTAATCTACACTTCTTCCTGTCACACTAATGTGAGCAGATGGAAAAAATTCCCAAGGAATGGAGAGAAAGTGTCATGAAACTTCTGGATGGCTAGACTTTGATCAAATGGTATATAATCAAAATTGAAGATGGCTTTGCACACAGACTATACATTGAAATTGCTGGGCATCCTTTACTTGGGAAATCTTCCTTCAGTGTCCACATAAGTGAAATTCCTGTTACACAATTTCTTCTCCTTTTCCTTCACAGCATTTTCCTTCAGAGAATTTATCACTGTTCATGATCACAGATTTCCCCCTATAATTTTGATGGGTGCTTGTTTCTTCCTCTGGAACTCCAGGAAATCTGGGGATGAGGGGCTGTCACATGGGTTCCCTCTGTCTAAACTAATAGAGTATCTGGTAAATAGTAGATGCTCAAGGAATATGATGAATGAGTAAGCAGATACAGCACTACCCACTGAGGCTTGGAGATGTAGGCAGAAAACAAGAGCTAAGAGTGAATTTACCTGTGGTCAAAGAGAGAAATATACAACTGCACAGAGTGCTGAATCAGGGCAGTTCATGGATAGTGCTGCAGGACAGAGTACTTTACATAGCCCTTGTCACAGAAGGACTCAGATCTCCGTGTGAAATGTACAAGTCAGGTGTGAAAATATCAGGGATGAAAAATCCAGACGTGGAATCAGAAGAGAGTGCTGTGTCTTGGAGATCCAGCAGGCAGACAAGGCCAGGGGAGTTGGAACAAGGAGGTAGCAATAGAGCGGTGATCACTGAGACCCCATCCCAAAGGCCTCCAAGGTCACTGAGCCAGCGCTTTACTTGGGGTTTGGAAGAAGGTCCATAAATGTTCCAGGTAGCGTCCTGAAGTACCTACTCGGCCCTCACCACGATCCCTCTGGATGCTGTAGAGAAGAGAGTCACTAGAAGGCCAAGGGCAGACATGGGAACCACTGGAGGGTTTTGCAGAAATGTGTTTTAGGTAATGGGGCAGGGGTGGAAAGCACCCAAAGGCAGGGCTAACCGGATGGATTTGATGTCGGGTACAAGGGAAAAGGAGGAATCACAAGTGACTCCCAGGTTTAGGGCCAGAACGCCTGAATGGATGAAGATGCAATTACTGAAATGGGAGGCGGGGAGGCAGAGGAGCAGCACCGGGCGGAGGGTGAGGCCATATCAGTTGGACTTGTACTACTCCAGCCAGTAACGACAGTCCTTGTACATCTTCTAGAACCCTAGGTTTCCTCTGCAGCCCTGACCTTTCCCAAACCTGTGAGGGCACCGCCCCTCTTCCCCCTGCATCTGCTCTTCTCCGTCCTCTCTTCCAGTCCACCTTGCACAGGGTGTGTCTGTCCCCATCCTGCATCGGTGACTTTGGGCCAGCATTCACAGGTCTGTACCCAGTACATGAAACATTCCCGAGGCTCCTGTCAGCTGGGGGCTGTTCCCCTGCAGGCCGGGGTTCCCACCAATAGGTGTGCTGTCTTCACCACACCCAGTCAGCTGCTGGCCAGCTACACCCTGCAGATTCCTTTCTGGACCTGCCCTTAGGCTGCTCTGACCAGTCACTCCTTTAAACTTCACTTGTATTATTTGTCTAAGGCAGTGAGGCATGTTCTGGTTGGTACCTTGGAGCTCATGGCTCCTAAGAGTTCCAAGGTTGTCATGGTTGTGACAGAAATACCTTACTCTGCCTAAAAGCCCGTTCTAAGTAAGCATAGTGGCTAGTGGCTGAGGGTGCTTGCTCTTCATTCTTTTAAATACACAGCAGACGCCCTAAGTGTCCCCAGGTGCCCCATAACAAAAGCCCACTTCCTCTATGTGCCAGGGAGGGAACAGGATCCAGGTGCTTTCATCCCCTTAGTGATCTGCTGAAACCCCTGTCTGATTGCAGGGCATCTTTTTCGTAACACTGAAAAGATGTAACATTAGTTTCCCCATTCCCAAATGAATCCTGAAAAATATTTGGAAGCAGAACGCTTGCACAAAATAACTTCAGCGTTACTAGAAAGTTTCAGCCATTTGCTATAAACTTGTACTTTAAAGTGGCAACCATGTGGTCTGCTTTTGGAACATCCAGTTCTTTCTTCCTTTTTAATAGAATTAAAACCCCCTGACACTTGTTTTAAGACCTAAGGAAACCTTTAGTGCTTAGCAAAATGTAGAACCTGGCACGGTCATAAAGAAGATAAATTTGATTTTCCCTCTTGAAGTCATTAAAAAGAAAAGACATATAATACTGTCTGTAGTACACTAAAATGGCAGCTGCAGAGGCTTCTCAGAGGGCTCCAGGAGGAGACTCCTAAGGTCACTCCATATTCTCTTGGGTTCCAGGAAAGGAATTTTCTTTTCCCCTTGGTACCCTAAGCTCTCACCTGTCTAAAGCAAAAAGCAATGGTAAAAGAGATCCAGCTCTTAACAGAGCCCATCTTGGTTGAGAAAATGAACACTTCAGGAGAAGGATTCTGTCCTTGAGGGCTCATGAAAAGGATCCTCACCCCAGCCAGTTGCAAGGAGGAAAAGTCCTTTTTCTAGGATTGGGGAATTACTCACCAACTTGCATGAGTGATAAAAACTCTGAAGAGCCCCACCAAAAGATGCAGCCCAAGGGGTATAATCGCAATGGAAATAAACAATTTCAAAATGGAGATGCCACTGAGAAATGGAGAAACTTTGGGTACCAGGGAGAGATGGGAATTCACACTGGTGGGGTTCACAGTCCAGGTAAGAGTAGGAGAACCAGGCCTTGAAATCCAGGGCCCTCAAAGTGATGGGAAATAACTGGTAGAAAGTGAATACTCTTTTGGGCATGTGAAGATGACAGCTTCTTGGTTCTTGTTCCCTTCAGGCTTATTATGACATGGAGAGAGGCCTCGCTGTGCCATTGACAGCCTCCTCCTGTCTGTGTGGTTTTAGCTTCTCTAGGTTTGCGGCAGAATTTAGACCAAAAAAAGAAAAAGGGATGTGGGAGGTATGGAGAATAACTCATTCACACAACCTCTCTCCACATAATCTCTGTTATTGGTTAATTTTTTTGTGTGTGTAGGAAAGCACTTTTCACAAAAGAAATACTCAACATTATTGGACTATTCAACATTATTCAACATTAAAAGAACTAACTAATTTTGTTTTTCTATAGGCCTATCCACTAATCAAAAGTGTTAAGGTGCATTTTTATTACTGCCAAAGAAATTAAAAGTGAGTTCATAGGTGAGGAAGAGTAAACTAGCGTGAATACGTGATATCTAACATTTTAAAAGGTTGTGCCTTTCTTTATAGTAAGTCAATTTACTGTGCCAGTGAGCAAAAGAGTAAAGGCAGTTGAATATGAAATAAAATGTTGAAACTGAAGTTATGGTCGAGCTCCAGAATACAATAGAGAGGAAATTCCAAAGGAAGGTAGAAAATTATTGTCAAATGCATATTTCCAATGACTATGCAGACTGCTGAATTTTTGTCCTCTCAGAATGAGTGACAGATGGGTGACAGGTGACATGCTGTTCCTTCACTTCTAGGCTGATAAGAGGGGACTTTGAGGAAACTACTATGGCCTTGGGAACGGGATTTTTGCCTTGCCTGCGAGGTCTGTCCCCGGTTCTGGCTCTAGCATCAGGAAAGAATCCTCAGACTGGGATTAGGCTCCATTCCAAGGGCATGGAGGGCTGAAGGGAGCGGCAGTCTTAAGGAAAAGATGCAGTGTAGACAGGGGAGAGTCTGAGGTGAGCTGGGCCTGCTGAGAAGTGCCAACAGCATGGATCTGGGAGTGAACACCACGGGTGGTAGAGGGCGAAGAGCACATTCAGAAGGGAACTAGCATGAAGATGTGCTGTGTACACGTACGAAGTCCCCGTGGGGAATGCACTCAGCATGTACTGCAAACGTACTAAGATAAAAGGCCTTTCTCTGTTACCCACTCTGACCTTGGGAGAGTCAGAAACTGCTAGTCACCTGTGGAGGAGGTAGAGAAGAAAAGCCTACAGTAGAAAATATAAAAGAAATCAACTAATATCCTGTTTCCCACTGAAGTTTTCCATTTTGAAACCTACACAAAGTAAGGATAAAAGAAGAATTAACCCTAAAACAATTTGGAATTTTCTAGTGATATATTGGACTGACATTAAATTCTTTGAACCGATACTATGAAGTGTGACCAACAAATACAGTGACTGTTTAAATTTTTAAAAACACTATTACAGTAAAAGACACATTGCCATGAAACCCTTCAAAGTGCAGTACTCCCCCTCACTTCAACACACTTATCTCACCCTTCGTGGCATTTTCTGAAGCAGTTCTGGAAGTCCTCTTTCGTGAGTGTTTCCAGTTTGCTGTCATGCCTGCCTTGATGTTCTGAAGTGACTCAAAATGTTTACCTTTCACGGTGATTTTGACTTTAGGGAGGAGCCAGAAGTCCCACGGTCCCAGACCCACTGACTAAGGTAGATGAGGACCCACTGTAATGTGTTTACGAGCCTACCTTTGTGCTGGATGGTGATCAGCAGAAACTTCACCATATTTTTGATTGTACCTCACACCTTGAAAAGATATAAAAGGGAACCTCCAGAACTCCTTGAGGAAACATTAAAAAACTGATAAGATACATGTGTTTAGCCAAGGGGAAGTATTTTGAGGGGAATTAAAGGCAATATACCCTTTAGTGCAATAAAAATTTTAAATATAAATATTTATTATGTAGCTCGATCACTTCTCACTCATTCTCAAGAAGTGCACAGCAAGTGCATCACCTGAGCATGCGCATGAAGGTCATGGTGTGTGCCCAAGGACATGTCCTGGGAAGAGAAAGAATAACATTTATGAACACAGAGAAAAAAAAAATAAATGATTTTTAAAGGCTGCTCAACAATAAAACCATCACAAAAGACAAGTTCTAATTTCCAAGCACACTGGCCTTTTAAGTTACATTTTGGTTGCATATTACTTGATAGCTTCTTCACAAGCCCACAGTTCAGTAATGTTTTCTGCAAAGAGAATAGAAAAATACTAGCGTTTGTTGATCAAACTTTTCTCATAATATCACAGAGGTTTGCACACTCCAGAAGTAGGTGTAATGATAAATTTTATTTTGTTGATTTTTCTCATGAAGAAAAACAATAAACTCTTGGTATTTATAATTAGATAGACTACATTTTCTAGTTTATGGTAAGTAAGCATCTATAGCGACTGAATCCTTTGCTTACAGTCTCAAGTGTGTAATGATCAGAAAAGTTTCAATGGGCCAGTTTCTAGTTCTGTGCAGCTCAATTCGGCCTTCCCCACCCCTCCAACTCATGTGTTTTTGAAGCCAGGCACTGTAGGGTATAATCCTGGATAGAGATGGCACTGGACTTTTAATTATGACCAGGTGAACTATAGGAGCAAAATTCAAAACACAGTCTTACTCTCATGGAGCTTTAGGCCTACAAGGGAGAAACAAAATATTCAATGAAATACACTAAAAACCTGTGAGATGTGTGTTTTGGGGTAAGGGACTTTGCTCTACAAGAATGATCAAGAAAGGAACCCAGCCAGTGACTATTTTGAGATGGATAGTGGCATAGGTGTGAAACAGAGGCCCAGGTAATGTGCCCAGAGTCCAAGAAGGCCTGGCCCAGGGCCTTTTAGAGCCCTCAGTGGACTCACAGAGCCTTTACCTCACCCCTGAATCTGTGTCCTGCTGTGTGCTTTGTGTTGGGTTCCTGTGTAGTCCCTGTTTTCTGGCTCTTTTTTCACTATGGCAACCATTGGGCTTAGGCAATAGTTTTGTCTTCTTGGAGCAGCCTGGGGACAAAGCAAAGAGATAACCATGTCTTCCCTCAGTCTTGGAAGACCCCTGTGAAGCCCACCTTCCTCTTGCATCCCCAGACCCCATGGTACATGATCCAAGGTGAGCAGTCTTTTACAGTCATCTCCTGCTGCACCTTATCCCATCCTTGTAACAACTCCCGCTTTGTAAGGCACCATGAGGGAGGCTTCTACTAAGAGAGATGGCGCAATGATCCACCAGTCTCATGCTCACTGCACCCTGGGGTTGATTTTCTGGAGAAATACGTTTCCCTGTGAGCCTTCGGTATGCTTGCCATTCTGTAAGTCCGCGTCTCCAACCTCTGAGTTCGGCGTGAGCGTGTGTGGCACATGACCTGCTTTATGGCAACCTGAAGTGCTTGGTTAAGATGCAGAGCTGAGCTCTATTCTAGAACTACATCTCAAAGAACAAGGGCATGAACACAGGACTCTGAAGTCTTATGGAGCCTTGAAAGGGAATATCTTGCCTAGGAAAGTTTGGGACTGACCGCACCAAAGGTAGTGTAGTATCCTTTCCAATCTGCAGACAATCTCATACCAACCCCACAAACACAGAGAAAGGAAGAAATATCAGCTCCATCAACAGTCACCGGAGGAAAGTGTCACGTCTTGCAGGGCAGAAGTGTGAATGTAAATAAGACACAAAGATGATGAGTCTTTACAGCATTGTTACAATAGCAAAAGATTGGTAACAACCCAATCACCCGCATATGAGGTACTGATTAAAAAAAGAAAAAAAAACTAGAGTACATTCACACAACTATGTACTAGGCAGCTTTATAAAAGAATGGACTCATATATTGCTAACAGTGAAAAAACAAAAATTAAAGTTCTGAGCAGTATGTATGGAATGTTACCTTTGGCATGAGCAAAAGAGAATATAAGATATATGTTCATCTTGGGTTATATTTGGTCCCATGAAGAAATGTTGGAGGGGTTCAGAAGAATCAACAAAAATGGTGTGACCTTTCATGTTAACAGCCCACACTGACTTGAGGTTCCAGCACCAGACAGCTGGTATCCCTGTCCACATGGGAAATGAAGGGGAGCTGGACTTGTGTGTTTGTATGGTACCTTTTATAGGATACGTCTTTTATCTGACAGGTGCCCTGGTTGTCCCACCTATGACCCGGGGGTCCCTTACATGTGAAACTTGCTTACAGTACTGGTGTCCTTTGATGCCCACCAGAATGTTGTTGTAGCTTAGGGAAAACCCAGCCCGAGGTGGCTGCTGTTTTTCAGATGAAAGGCATACATTCAGTGCTCCACCACAACAGGAAGTAAGTTCAAAGATTCATTACTCACAGATCCTGGGTTGGCAGGGAATGGTGAGTGAAGAAGGCTGTCCTCAGGGGGCCCTTGAGGCAGAAGAGTCAGGCATACAGAGAGAATGTGCATGGGTTGACAGTAGAGATAGGGAAATGGTGTGTGGGTCACTGTGAGTTTGCAAATAAATGTCAGAAGTCCATTTAAAAGAAGCAGCAAAGAAGCAAGAGGACCAGGCAGCTGAGCAAGAAAGATGCTTCTGAGTCCTTCCCTGTGGCCCCTGGCTTGGCCCATTTGGCCTGGTGCTGTACTTCTAACACTCAGGCAGCAATCTTGCCATGATGTGCTGATGACACATTGTGTTTGAGGCAATAAGTTTGTGTTTCCCCACCTCACTTTATCCACTCTCTTTGGCCAGTACCCTGTCACATGGCCTCTAGACTTGGGATGGAGTTTGCACGGGCCTCGGTGAAGAATGTTGAACATGGAAATTGCTTTTTCTTGTTGCCTTGGAACCCCCTGGATGCCATGTGAAGAAGCCCAGGCTAGCCTGACCATGATGAGAAACACAAGCAAAGCTGCCTCCCCACTGCTCCCCTCCTCACCGTCAAGGCCTCGCTGGAAGCCTGTCAGCTGCATAGTCATGTGGAATAAGAGATTTATTGTGGGGCTTAGGTATTGCACAATTGAAAGTCATTAACCAGCAACCACGAAGGAGAGCTGGAAAAGAAGTCGACGGATGACTGTGGCTTTTGCATCTGATGCTATTCCTGAAGTCAATGAAGCAATGCAGGTGGTCAAAAGGAAAATCCGGGCAGAAAGTAAGAAACAACAAGGGCAAAGAGGAGGCTGTATCTGTCTTCACTGCCTCTTTCCCGTTTGCTAGGGAGCTGCATGCGTGCCTGGCCTAGGACTCAGGGAAGCTGAAGGAGGAGGTCAGAGGAAGCTGGAGAATCTCTGGGTCTCATTGCTGTGACCATGGCAAAGAGCCGACCAGCAGACCAGCAGCATTTATGATTGCAAAAGGCAGTGGTGCCCGGGGCCCTGCACCAGCATTGCCAGGATCATTACCTTGCCAATCTCATGCAATATCTGGTGTGGCCTGCCCTAATCCAGAATCACGCAGGGAAAGGAATTCTACAATGATACAGTTGAGCTAAGTAAATGCGGTATGCCTATCAGCCAGTCTAAGTCATTCAGCTTGCATGAAACTGGCCAACCAACCCAGTCACACAAACCTCCTCAATAGGGTCTGGCCAACATCATCAGAACAGAAGAATGGTTCATTCTATCAAGCTAAAGGGCTTTAAACCACTCACACTCTGTACACGCAAAGCTGGTGGAAGTGGACGTCTGGACACGGCGAGCCAGGGGAGTAACAGAGTAGGTGGAAGCTGCAGTTTACCAGCAGCCAGGCTCCTCAGTGGACACTGTGTTCAGTAAGACGTATATCATTTTGCTTTCTGACCTGTGTACATATGTTCTTAGTAAAGGTGACAATTTTGAAAGTGTCTGGAGAGAGTCTCATATGCTGCTGGCCGGCCACTGTGAAAGGCACACTGAAAGGAAGAAAGGGATAGAGTCGGAGACACAGACATGTTGCCTGTCACTGAACCTCCCCTCAGTGGCTGTATTGTCCATTTTTTAACATGGAACCGCATTCACCAGTTCATCTGGCCAATGCCCTGCAGCAGGGATTCCCCTGTCTCCTTCATCCCGTACTCCAGTCCATAAGTGAGGCATTGGAGTCCATCTCCAAGGTTCCTCTTAGATACGCCATCTTCTTGTCTCCACCACTGTGACTGTAACCCAGGTGCCAGCAACGCTTGTCAAGACTCTTCCAGCAGCATCCTGACTGGTATTCTGGCTGCCACCTTCTCTCAGATTTGTTCTTGTGTTTCACAGGAGTGGCATTTTTTAAAAATACAGACTGGATCACGTCACCCACTGCCCTCAGCTTGCCTTCTGCTTGGACTCTTCAATGTTTTCTCACGAAGTTTGGGATCTCCCCAAAGTTCTTGTTGTGATATCCAGGGTGCTGGAAGATCTTACCCTTTCCAACCTCTTGGATCCCTCATGTCACTCTCTTTGACTAGTGACAGAGGCCATCTTTCATCTCCTCAAACCCTCAAGCTCACCCATGGCCCTGTGTTTGCACATAGTGTTCATGTAATGGCTGTTATTTCTTTCTGTTCCACTAGATTTAGTCCCACAGTGACTGTCAGGTCCATGAGGGCAGGAGTCCTGTCTAACTTGTTTATCACTATATTTCTGAGTCCTAGCTCTGCACTTTGCACAGAGGGAGCCCCATAAGTATTTCAGAGATGAACACATGCCTGAGTGAAGCAAAGTGGGGTGGAGCAATCCAGCTCCCCTAAATCCTTACTCCAGTTTCAAACAGTCTCTGTCTTCTTCCTGGAACCCTCTTGCCCTTAGACATGATACCTGGCATGAGCCTTTACATCACTCAGTTTCTGCTGCTGTATCTCAGACGGGCCTGCTCTGACCCCTGTCTCATGTACCCTGCTCTGGACTTCTTTTGTACTTAATCACTTTTTAAAAGTATAAATTCTATGTGTTTGTGTGGTGGAAGTAACTTGTCTTTTGGAGAATTGTATTTGCAGTTCAGAAAATATATGTGATGCTCAATGAATTACAACAATGATTCTAGTTGCGTTCTTCCTAACCTACCTGGGAAGATGGAGGTTCCTGACCTTTCACTCCAGCCTACTTTCCAAACCCCAGCTATGGGGCTGAGCGTGTTGGAGAACCTAGAATTTGCCACCTCTGGGCTATGGCCACTTCCTGGATCTCACCTGCCCTTGTGATTCTCTGTAGTGCCCATTTGTCTGCACCATGACAAGGGGACTACATTCCCTTCGATGTGGTGCTTGGCTTGCACCAAGATTGAACCCTCTCGCTCTGTGTCCTCCTTTCCTTAGAAGAACTGAAACTGTTCCGTTTCTGTCTCCAGTCTCCTCAGTCTGCTGTATGGAACTGGCCAAATCTCCCCAGTCCTGATATATGACTGAAGGAATGAAAAACCAAGTCTATGAAAAGTTAAGGAAACTCTGTATGATAATTAATTCTATGTATCAGCTCCACCAGGCCATGGGATGCCTGGATACCTTATCAAATATTATTTCTGGGTATGTTATGTGAGTCACTTCCAGAAGACCTTGGCGTTAACAGTGGCGACTGAGTAATGTAGAATTCCCTTCCCAGTGTGGAATCTGCTGAGGGCTTGGATGGAGTAACAAGTTGGAAGAGGATTGAACTCATGCTCTGCCTGACTGCCGGAAACTCACCTCCTGCCTTTGGTGTGCTTGGTTCTACGTGCTTCAGACTCAGACTGGAATCTACGACCATCAGCTCTCCAGCTCTCAAATCTTTAAGCTACACCATCAGCCGAAACTGCGGGATCCCTCAGCCTCCATAATTGCACAGGGCAACTCCTCTGGAAAACCCTGATCAATACACCCAGGAACATCTTTTGAAGCTTCACTGTGCTTTCAGGGCCATGTCATTCTTCTGAAGAGCTGCCCGGAATTTCCTAACTTGAGTGCTCCACAATGCATTCAAACATAAATGTAGCCTTTATTTTATAATGTTTATGTTAAGCATTGAATGGAATCTTCTTTGAAGACTGTTGTGATGCTATTTGTGTGAAATTTCTGAACCTTCTCCACACAACATGTATATTGGCAAGAAAGCATAGAGATAGTCTGTTGAGAAGACTTAGTTTTGGGTAGTTTTCAAAGAGATTTTTGCTCTCTCTTTATTATGTTAATTTTATAGTAGGGAAAAATGCAAGTTTGCATTACTTATATGATTAAAGATGATTTAAAATGTTCATGAAGCACATATTAGCAGAAAGAATTACCCCCTTTTTCCAAAATGCCTTTCTTGGGCAGAGTGAAAGGGGATTGTGTGATCACGCTGCTCTTCAGGGAAACCTGTGGAATGTTGCAAAAGCAAGTGACAAGACTGCCTCCCGGGAAGGGTCACCTGGGAGCGCCTAGCCTCCCTCCGTGAGTGGCATGCTCGATTGTCCTCCTTCGGTGCCTTTGAAAGACTCTCAGCTTTTACTTTCAACTTTGCTACTTGCATAAGGAGAGAGTTGAATGAGTGGAAATTGTCTCAGCCTTTGTCATAGCAGGTTCCTGAAGTACAGCTGCACCACTACAAGCATCTACCCAGGACTTCCCAGAACAACCCAGGCCTGGAATCCGCTGATGGATCCCGGTGCAAGGGCTGGGGTATCGTAGGACTGTCAGCTGGTGTTTGGGTAAGTGAAATAGGGTATGATAAGGATGAAACAGGACAGCCCTGGGTTGTTTTCTGCTTTGTTTCATTTTAGATTTTTTTTTTTTTGACTGCTTGCATCTTTGCAAAGTAATACTGCAATAATGTCAGGGTGGCGAGCTCTGTTCCTGCTCAACAAAATATGCTGTTCCGGCCATGCTAATATTTAAATCTCTGGATATTTGCACACACGACTCCTCCCCCTGCACTTGTTCTTCATGCAGAGCCTGTGGTAGGATCTTGGTGTTATTTCATCCTCAGTTCTTACTCCCTCTCTTTGCAGTAATCTTCTCTGGCAGCCCTGGCACCTCTGCAGTTACTTTCTGCTTCTGCCTTACATTCTGCAGAGCATGCACACTGTCGGGATGTATGTGGTTTCATTTGTCTCTGTATTGTCGGCCTCCCTTGCACTGAGGGTAAATAGGCATGTGATTTTGGTCATACTCACTGCTAAATGCTCAGCGCAGCTCCGAACACACTGTGGACATTTAGGCATACCTTCGAATACATATGTGAGTGGATTTTGGGGGTTGAGCTAAAGCAGAGATTCTCAGCCTGAGAAGAGCATTTGCATTAGCTAGAGTGCATCAAAGTCCATGCTCTGGAGATGTCTGTTACTGGGCTTGTGGGGAAGCCCCAGTCTTGACATTTTGCAAAGCTGCCAGGGGACCCAGGTATATGTCAAAGAATGAGGGTCCTGGGCCAACATGGTCCTCTCTGATGCAGCCACAGTTCCCCAGGGCAAATTCTCCTGTGGACAGCAGTCACAGGAAAGCCCGGGCCTGGGGAGCCTTAACAAGGCCAGACCTTGCTCCTTAGGGTGCAAGATGTAGCAATGGTAACAAGGCCCAAGAGATGAAGGTGAGCCTGAGACCTGAGACCTCAGCCCACATTTCTCTATGATAAAGAACACAGTGTCCCTCCTTTCAACACCTGCTCTGTCCACGATATTCCAGTAGATCTCACGGAAGTCAGTGGACAGATTTTGACCAATTCTAAACTAAGAGTTGCATTTTAGTGGAGGATTTGCTAAAAGAAGAAGCTTCTGGAGATGATCCTTTTTCTCATTGCTTTTTTTTTTTTTTCTTGTTCTCTTTGTCTTTCTGCTTCAATTCTTTTACTTGGTCCATTTTTCTCTATATAATCTTACCACTTTCTATTCCCTGTAGAACTTTCCAAATGTTTCCTCAAATATTTTAAAGTTTTCTTTTTAATTTTCTTTCTTTCCTGTTTTTCTTTTTTTTCCTCCAAAACTTGGAGAGTCCTCTGCATAGTATTGTGGGCAATCTATGTATAAGAAAGAAACTTCCTCCAAACATTCCATCTCATCCCCCCGCAAGGAGGCCACATGGGTTAGACTTCACCACAAATCCCCCATGGTCCTCCAGCCTTCTCAGATTAGGGGAGAAGGGAGAGGACTGGAGTGCAGGTCCTTGACCTTTCTCTGGACTGTGGGAGTTGCAAAGTTCCTGGGAAAACAATAGACTATCAGGCATTTGGAGAAGATAGGTTATATAAATCCTTGAATTTTGTGATCTCTAAACACAAGCCCCTTTTCTGTCAGTGAAGCAGTTGATTGATGAGGAGTGAAGTTTGCACATGGTTTGGACATACCATGCTCTGAGGATGAAAAGGGATGAACATGTGATTTTATTTGGAAGACTTTTTTGACTGATGACTCTCTAGGGTGGATAATTAAACCTGGGTAAAAAAGGATGAACCGAGAGGGTGGGTTGGAAAAGATGCAGGGTCTGATGCGTCAAGTGCAGTATTACAATGCTTGCTACTGAGGGGGGGTTCAGGGGTCCTCTCTCCCTAGTTACCTGTAAGGTCCCCTTTCTTTCATATGAGGTAGGGTGGAGTCATAAGCTTTGTCAGTTTCAGTGCTCTTGGTTCTGGTGTGAGCTTGTGCTCTGTGTCTGTATTTGTTGATGTGAAATTCAGCACACAAGCTACTCCTGTGTTGGGTTGTCCAGGAGAAGGGGCCAGGTAGGACAAGGCATGGTCATTGCAGTGACCACACAGCAACCCTGTCCTTTCCTGAGTGGGACCTTTGCCTTCTCCACGGGAAATCAGCAGGAAATGCTCACTTGTGTGAGTCTCTCTTCACGATGTACATGGTGTGTGCCGCTGTGGGCACCTGGGTTGCTGGAGTGACACTAGAGGAAGATATCAAGAGGTTTCCAAAAGAACAGGCACTGGAAGGGATGTGTAATGAAGGTGGGGGGGGGGTCCCAGATAGGAGACACTGGGTGGAAGATGCAGTTGGGAGAGAGGCACCACCAAAACTAGCGAGTTCACTGGCTGAATTAATCTACTGAGTACTCTCACAGGGAGGGAGGGAGCTCTGTTTTGTCTGCAATACTTTCCCGAGCCTGGAAGCTGTATCGGGTTGGATCTGAGGGTCCTTGACTTTTCTGTCTTTGCTCGTCACATTCCTGTTGTCCGTGGAGACCTTCCTGCCACCCTGCAGCTGTGTGCTTGCTCTCTCCTCCTTGGACGCTCACCCATCCGTTTGTTGTGCTCCATATTCTATGCACACGTCACCTGCCACGTGAGCTCCCAGCTCCACAGGCAAGGTCACGTCGTCATCAACATTTTGGACTCCTGTGTGTGAAGAAGGTGCTCCATAATGATTAGTTAAATGAATCTAACCATCAACATTTGAAAAATAGAAACTTCATTTGACCCAGCTGTTCGCTTTCTAGGTATCTTCCTGAAAGAGTCAAGGACATCGTAACCCTGTGATACACGCACACCCATGTCTACAGCAGAACTATTCATAATAGCTACATCTTGGAAGCAGCCTGTATGTCTATGAACAGATAGGATAAAGAAAATGTGGTATTTATACGCAGTGGAGTGCTACTCTGCCATAAAAAAGGATAAACCAGTCACTTGTGGGAAAATGGATGCATGTTGAGACCACAATGTTAAGTGAAATAAATCAAACACACAAGCTTCAATAACACATGGCTTCTCTTATGAGATACCCAAAGTGTAAGTAAAGAGCAAAACAAAGGAAAGGCAGTGGGAAACAGGGAGGCAGAGCTTCTGCAGGAGGGAACGGGACCGAGGGATGGAAGGAGGAGGCAGCGGAGGAGAAGGGAATGGAGAGGAATTAAGATGCACTGTGTCTGTGGGCCAGCTTCCTTTAGTGAGCGAGACCGTGATACACTGCGAACCTGGACGGATCACAAATAAGAAAGAAACAGTCATTTAGTTTAAAAGGTAGCCTGTTCTTCCCATTTCTATAAATATGAGGATGACAGTGATGATAGGGATGATTTTCTTCCCAGTCTGCTCTAGGAAGTGAGAAGGCAGGTTTGAAAGTGAGACCCACCGAGCCTCGCGTCCATTCTCGACTGTCAGCGGGATCAGTGCCATCTCATGGAGGCTGGGGTGGGTTAATGGTCATTATTTAGACACTGGTGCAGTTCTTTTTAAATTAGTGTGACCCTTCCCTAAATCATCGTTGCCTCTCCCCTAGTCCCTGAACCACACACTCAACACGAGTCACATCCAGGCAGTGTTCCACAGCAATAACAAAGAGCATAATACCTAATATGAATGGAGGGTGTCCGACGCATCTTCCCCTTGTGTATCCACACACAGTCCTATGGGGCTGGGGTACATTATTCTTGTTCTGAAATAAAGGTACTGAGACACCAAGAATGAAATAAATTTGCAGAAGGTCCCACAGCTTCTGTCTGGGCTCAGTGGCGGGATTCTTGCTGAGGCCACCTGGGAATGTGCGTTGCTCTTCTTGTGTCGCAGCGTTTGGCCTGTGGACCCAGAGAGACAGATACGTTTCACTCATAGGCTGAGCACCTGTCACTGCAGTCATTCCCGGAAGTCTCCCTCGCTTGCCCTTCAGGACCGGCTATCACACTCTGTACTTGCTTCCACTCTGAGCCAGAGAGCACGCTCTGATACCTACAAGCCGCTTGCTCCACTTTTTCCTGTCATCACCGAATTTTAAACTGTAGTCACCACACTTCTAGTCCGCTTCAAAGTCTGTGAGCTCCTGAGAGACCCTCTTCTCTCTCAGCATCTGTGCCTTGTGCTCAAGAAATAACTTGCTCACCTAATAAGGTAATTAAGAAAATGTACACTCTACCTCCAACTCTCCAAGGGTTTTGTTATGAGGGTGTTCACCGATACATTTACTCACTCATTTCACCCTCTCATGCAGTTGTTCTCCCAGTGGACATTTAAGAACGGAGGGTGTGGGGCTGGGGATATAGCTCAGTGGAATAAGCGCCTGCCTAGCAAGCTCAGGGTCCTGAGTTCGATCCCCAGTACTGCAAAAAAAAAGAAAAGAATGGAGGGTGTGAGTCAAGTATCCTTTCAAAGCCAGGGATACTGGGTGAGACAACATACTTGGTGTCTGTTGGTGAAAAGATTTAAGTCTAGACATTGATTAGAGCTGTCTAATTACAAGTTAGGCTATGCTGTGGGAGAACATTACAGGTGCCATGGGGGAAAATGTAAAACTGAACCCCAAATCCCTGGTTCAGGAGAAAACTTTCATCCCCCCAGAGTCAAGCGAGTCAGCCTTTGACTCAGGTATAACCACTGCTCACAGCGGGCAAATTGAAGGTGGACAAGTTAAATATTCTAACAAAAAGGTTTAGGACCACTGGGGTCAAGAGACCCCAGCAGTCATCAAACTCAGTGTCACATGTATAAACTCAGTGTCACATGTACGGAAGAGCTCATGTGAGGCTTCTGGTAAACTGTGCAAGGAGAATAGAAGTCAGTGTCACTGTAAGGATTTACTCAGTGTCTCAGTCCTGTTACCAGGAACACAGATCTGTCTTCTTAGAAACTTTAGGGGCCACAGAGGGACATATGCTGATGGATTCAGGCTTTTACATAGCACCCAGAGCAGAATCCGAATTATCCCAAACCAAGTCTGGGTTTGCTAGGGATGTATTCCAAATTCATCTTGGTGCTACCCTCTGGTGGGTAAGACCAGGTAGCAGAGATTAAATTTTTAATCCTGGAGAACATTCTGATAGAATATGCTTTTTTTTTTTTCAATTTAGAGGAGGTTTCATAAGATATTATTTTTAAAAAACCTTGAACATCTGGTTTGTGGATAAAGTCATTTTATTGTGTAGCTGCCAAGCCACAGAGCCAAGCTAACCAAGAAAGCCTCCCTCTCCTGCAGCCTTTCCTCCATAAAGCCTAACACCCAGCTATAAAAACGTGCACTCTCTAACCCAAAGGAAGAAATAAGGTGAACAGAGTGAGGTTTTCAAGACTCAAGGATAATACACCTGGTTAATGGAAAATCAGAGCAATAAGGAGTAGCTGGACTCCCTTCCAGTTCTGTGTTCTTGAACTGATTGGCCCCTATCAAAGCTCTCAGTGAAAATTATCTTTTAAAAAGCAATATGCACAAGAGGGACTCATTGAGTACTAGTGAAAGCCTTCTTTCTGCCACCACCTCCCTCTGTCCCATCAAGCTGCAGAGCTGTTACCCATCTGAAAAGAAAGTAAGATTCAGAGTTAGCAAGGGTCCTTAGAAGACCCGTAGAAAGAGACCGCTGTCTGATTTTGCGTCCAGGCCGATTGGAGTCTTCTCCGTGGCTGCCTGACTAGCCACGTCCTTCAGCTCTTTAGACTCATTCACTTATTCCAAAATAGTAAGCACTTGTCAGGTAACGGACCCCACACCATAGAGCAGACATTATGGTAGGGTGGTATTTATACTTTAGATAACCAAACTATAATGAAACGGACATATACGTAAAACAGCTGCTAGTGGTGAAAGAGCTACGGAGGAAGAGGCTCTGGGAAAGGAACTCTCAGCTTCCCAATTCTCCTCGTCCCATCCAGGGCAGACCTGCCACTCGTGATGCCTTTCCCACATGCTGGACCATAACAGTGGCCAAAACTGGCAAACAGGTTGAATTACACCTGCTGTCCCTCAACCTGAGCATTTAGACAAGGACATGAAAACCCACAAATAGGACATAAATACTGTGTTATAGCAGCTTCAAAATGATATCAAGGAGCTGGACAACAGCCTAGAGATCTGTCTGGCTGGAACCTCTTGTTTTGCAGTGACCCATAGTGTGGAGGGAGCCTGCTACAGTCTCCCAGCATGTCACCAGGGGCACAACCGTGGCTGGAACCCAACTCTCGTGACCTTTGGCTGCTGTCTTCAATGGAGACTGTAACATTTCTGTCTTGTCCCACACAACTGTCTCTCCATCTATTTCTGATGCTTTTGTAACTTGAAGAACCCAGGTGAGGGAGGAAGGTGAAGTACAAAGGTCAGGAGTGAAGTAATTTTTCTGGTTGGCTGTGTGTCTCAATCATACACAGCAGGTTATAGACTCTCAGGCAAGGCAAGCAGATTGGAACCTGGCAAGTGAACAAGGATTTGGTTCTTTCCCTCTTAACTGTGTCAGAATTTCCAGAGTGTGGAGGAGTCACCCTCCTTTTGAGCCCTCCATTATCATTTCAATGGTGGAGATTTCAAAGGAGAAGGGGAGAGAGTGGTGGGAGGTGGGAGTCAGGGACAGGATTATTCATTCGTATATTTTGCGAACTGCTTGCCCTTGCCCTGCCCTCCCTACCTAACACAAGCTCCCCTCCAGCCTGTGCTGCACTGATGATGCTGTTTTCTGAATCTGACAGCAGACTGCCAGAGGAAGTCAACTATAAACAGTTTCTGAACTGACAATCCAAGGCTCCTCACAGGGTTGACTCAGCGGTTATTTTGTCCAAGGAACATAGAGCAAGTCTGCTAAGTCTGGGTCATTCTGATAAATTCTTGAAAACAGGGACCCCAGACAGCCAGGAGGGAACGTCAAAGATCTCCTGGGGCAGGAACCCAGAGGTGGCAACTGGTCTGTGTCCTCGCTTCACTCCAGCCCTGGGGCTGCAGCAGAAAGAATCTCCTAGGAGGCGGTGCCCTCTGCCTCCTCAGGGCCTTGTGCTCGGCTGTGGCTCCCCTAAATTCGGAGCTGCTCGACTTGCAATGGCAGTAGAACAGCTGGGCCAGCCCGGCTTCATGTGAGCCAATGAATGTTACCAACAAGCAGACTAGGATACAGGCCCAGTGGAAAGCAGACAGGATGGAGGACTGGGGGTAGGCTGTGTCTCTCTGGATGATCACCTGGGAGAACAGGAAGTGACTTCCTTGCTCAGGTAAGAAACAGAAGATGTGATGAGACAGCTGTCCTCAAAAGTCCCCAGGCACCGCAGACTCTTAGCCCAGACCTCTAACTCCAGGCTAGAGTTACATTTTTAACAGGATCCCAGGTGAGGCTAGTATTTCCAGTCAAGAAACCACACCTTGGGCACTTTTGTGATAAGGAAAAAGAGGTAAAAGTGGGAACTGCCCAGAGTCACCGAATTCCTGACCTTTTGAGGCCTAAGGGAGGACATTGGTGAATGGGTATTTGCTACATCTTTGATGTTACTCTTTTCTTTCCACTGAATGTCATCTTTGAATGTAGAGAGGGTTCTAAGCACGTAACACACAGTTCCATGGAGGCAGGGCTTCATTTAAAAAAGAAGTACAAGGAATGGGTGTGGTGGTGCAGACCTGTAATCCTAGCACTCTGGGAGACTGAGACAGGAAGATCACGAGTTTTAGCCCAGCCTAGGCAAATTAGTGATTTAGTGAATTCCTGTGTGAAAATAAAAAAGGGCTGGGTTGTAGCTCAGTGCAAAGGCCTTGGTTTCATGCCTCAGAACTGAGAGAGAAGGGGAGAGAGAGAACAGTATTGGGAGTCAATCATGTGCTGGATGGGGGGATGGCAGGAAGAACCATAAACAGGTTGTGGCCACACTGTGGGGCATGGAGGAGACAAAAGGCTTTCTTCTCAGTCAGCCACCCTGACTTTGCTGCTGCTACTGCTGCTGCTGCTGCTGCTGCTGCTGCTGCTGCTGAGAAAAGCTTCAATGGGACCCCAGCAGAGAGTTAACAGATGGGCTTCTGAGCTTTCTGGGAGACATTCTTCAGATGCCCCTGCCAGCCCTCCCCAGGCACTTGGGATCCTCCTCGCTGAGCAGGAAGTGGGCAGTTTCTGGAAGGGGGTGGTGGAGAGAAGGGAGGGGTGGGAAGTCCTTGGGTCCCAAACTATTTTTTTTTTTTTTGAAGGAGGAAAGGTTTATTTAGCTCACAGTTTGTAGAGCTTTCAGTTCATAGTCAGCTGGTTCCAAGGTAGGCTGGCATGGCAAAGGAGTGTTGCAGAGGAGAAATAGTCCAAGGCAAAGCAGGCAGGAGGCAGCAAAGCAGCAAGCAGCAGCAGCCTTGTGTCTCAAACCTTGCACTCAATGGGTGGCCACCAATTAGTTATTGGAAACCTCTGTGGCCCCATTTCAAGCAACCTAATAGAGTTAAATCAGGATTAAAGTTCAGCAGTACTGCTTGTTGAAATGTTGATGTATTTTTGCTCTAGATAATAGAAGATGCTCTCCCATGTCCCTGCTATGCTGGGCATTTGGGTCTTTCCATAGCCCCGCATATAGGAGGTGATGCCTGGCGGGATAGTTGCATCTCTCACTGGTTGGTAGGAGGGAACGCAGGCCTTGTTATTCAGTGTGTTGACCTTCACTTGTCTATAAAGCTGGAGTGCGTCTTCCAAAATGATCCCACTAAGGAAATGGCCACATGGGTGTTCTGTAGTTTTGTCTCTTCCTAGGCAATAATGATGGAGGGTGGGAGGAGGCAGGCAGGAGGGAAAGAAGACCACGAGTCAGATGAGAAGAAGCAGAGAGTGAGGAAGAGGCCCGAGGTGGGAGAGGCAGCTCCCGCGGGTCCTGGGGCCATGTTTTCTCTGTGTCTTCCTGGAGTCCCAAAACAAAGCAGGAGTTCAGCGCTTGTCCAGGGGTTTGGAGTTCTCTGAATGGAGCACAAAGTGTTATTGTTCCCGAGTGCCTGCCTTTGCCCACAGTGCTAATGTGTTCCATTCTGGTCTTCTCCACCGGGCAGACGAAGGTTGGGGCATTTCTCTTCTACCCAGCCCTGCAACCTGCTCCTGGAAGAATGGTCCCCTTGTTTCTCCGGGGCTTCTTTCATGTTTGCACTTTCTTGGCAAAACTGTGGAAGGTATCAGAGTCACCGGGCGCACCCTGGAACATTGATATGTTTGGAATTGAATCAAATGCCCCTCGAAATGGGACTATTTACCTTACTCCTGGAAGCACCCACTTTCAGAATCTCTGAAAGCTATCAAAGTACAAATTATTAAGATTCTGCTCTTTACAAGGAGCTTTTTAGGATTTATGTATCTTGATATATGTCTCACTCTTCCCAGGAAAGGAGGCCAGGCCTGTCCCCGATTCTGCATTTTCACGCAGCAAACAGTAAGAAGATGGCTCACTGCCAATTGTGTTGTTAATGATACACTGCCTTGTTCTCTGGCATCTGTTCTGGCAGGGCGGCCCTGCAATGGGCTCTCAGGACAGTCTCAGGTGGCACGGTCTGTGTGCCTGCTTCTCCCAGCTGCGCTCTTCCAGGCCACAGCTTTGAAGTCCCCTCTGGCTGTGAGCAGTCTCAGGCTTGAATGTCAAGGTCCACAGGACCCAGGATGCAGAGTCTGGAGAGAAAAGAAAGGATGGCAGCTTTCTTTTCATCCGTCTCTTGATTTCCACCAAGTCCCCACATCCCAGCCTTAGGCACTTTATGTTTAAAGCTTTTCTGTGACTCTCAAGTCCTCAGACCCATCCTCCTCACCTGACCCTCAAAGGAGCCTCTGGCTTGTCCATGCCACAAGGGACACCCATGTCATCGACACCAAGCCCCCCCTCTCAGAATGACCCTTGGTTCTCACCTGCTGACCTCCAGCCTTTCACTGGGAGAAAGGGTTTGTCCTCCTTGCTGAACTGTACGTCCCTGCCCCAGATGACGGTTCAACACGTCCTGAGCCTCCCCTCCCTGCCCTCCTAACAGGTCCTCTCTTTTTTGCATGTCCTCTCAAGCATGCAAAATCCACAGATGCCCCTTGGCAGCACTAAGCCAGTGCCCCCTCTGCTGCGCTGCTGGCTCCTCCGCCTCAGGCTCTCCCGCGCTTCACCCCCTTGGAGCTACCTTCTGGCCAAATGACGGGACTGAAACTTGCTCAGTAACTGATGAAGCAGCTGCTTCACTGTGGCCTCTCACGTCGCCCATGCTGGCTTTGCTTTTCCTTCCCTGTCTTCTCTTGCCTCTCCCCGCTGCCCTGCATGCGGCCCCATTGACCGTTCTTCTCGCCACACTGCCCACTGCACTGCTGTAACCGTGCTCCTTCTCCGCCTGCAACAGCGGCAGTGTTTCTGGTCTCGATTCCTCCCTTTCCCTCCCTTCTCTTCTTTCCTTGCTTTTCTCTTCCCTTCTCCCTCCCAACAGCACCGCCCACTGCCAGGGTTTCAGCGGCTCCTTTAGGCACCTGTGGCAGTGAGTCCAGATGCTCCCTTGCAGAGCTCTGCTGCCTTTGGGTTCCAGACCCATAATTCCCCCGGCTGACTTCTCCTCTCACATGCACTGCTGGCCCAGGCTTGGCCCAAGGCCGAGTTTTCCACTCCCACATCACTCTCATCTCTTTGGAACTGTCTGGGCTCTTGGCCTTTATTCTATAAATGGCACAAACATAACCTGTGCAGTCTCCTCTTGTTTGACCCTTTAGACTGCTTCACCCAAGCATGCACAGTTCATTTCACTTTTTATATCTGTGTCATTGTTTTCTAAATCCAGTCCCGACTCCCCTCTCTTCTTCCCATTGCAGTTTCTATCACCCAAATCTTGACATTCCCTGTTCTCGCTTGGGCTTCTGCAACAGTCCAGTGAGTGAGTGTCTCCTTGGCTTTCCCTTCCTCCCTCATCTCAGTCAGACAGCTATCTCTTCGAGCCACTGCTGATGAGGACTTTGCTGCTTTCACCTCTCTGCTCCATCAAGTTCAGGATGTTAAAACATCACCCAAGGCCCAGAATGATTTTGTCAGGCTTAATTCTCAGCACCATCCTGAAATTAACCTATTTGATAGTCAAATGTTACTACTCAAGATTCCTTAGTTGTGCCCAGTGACTCCTACCTGATGGTTCTCTTTTTTTTAAGCATTCTTTTTGTTTGTCTAACACCCCTAAGCATGCTGTCACTCTAACACAGCGCAGTGGATCACCTGCTCTGTTGCTTTTCCATTTCTGTGACGAAACTTGTAATTATTTTAAAAGAGAGAACACATATTTGGCTCCTAGTTCCAGAGGCTCTGTCCATGGTCTCTTATGCTTTTACTTTGGGCCCATGGTTGCCCAGTCCATGGGAGCATGCAGTAGTGGAAGCCTGCTTGCCTCATAGTGGTTGGGAAACAGAGTGCAAAGGAATGTGTTGGGGTCCCGACATCCCATGCAAAGGCACCTCCAGTGGCCTGTCTTCCTTCTGCTGCATGGCAACTAAGCATTCCACCTCCTCACCAGGCCCAGTGTGTTGTGTTAGGGGTTCTAGCACTGTCCCCTCCCCAAGCTGGTGACAGAGGTTTCCAACCCCAGAGCTTTTGGGGAGCAGTTACAATCTAAACCACAGTGCCCAGGCACTTGGCTTAAGGTTGCCTGGGACCCCAGTCACTGTCTAATCTAAGTTGAGTATTTTTGAGAGCCTGATTTCTCTACCTTTACCTGCCCAGTTTGATTAAATGATGAAGGGAAAGAAATGTATATATATCATCAGTCTGTGCAGAAACTTGCACAGCTCCGGGGCAGTCTCTTCTGCATAGAAAGATCCATTATATATTTAAGGAATGTTTAATAAAATAATAATTGCATTTTTAAAAACTTTATCATCCATTTCTTGTGTTTTGGAAGATTTTTAAGTTTTTGTATTTTAATTTTTATTTCAATAACTGGAAAACACTAGGAACTAGTCACTTCCCCAAGTCATTTTTGTCCAAAAATAGCTACTTGATTTTCCATTTAAATAATACAGTGGAAATAAGAAATATATGATTTTAATGCACACAGATGTCTGCTCCTGGGTCATGATATAATGGAATTAGTACTTCTTGAAAAGAAATGGCAACGCTTCCTAACATTGAGACATCGAGGTACTAAGCACAAAATCTTATTTATTCTCTTCTAACAAGGAATTCTCTTCCCTTTTCTTCTGCCTGGAAAGAGATGGAGGGTAAGGCAGCAGCGCACACTATACCTCACCACAAAGCCAAAGGGTTCCCATCGTATCGGTCTTTGTGTGTTTTTTAAGTGACCCTGTACATGACAGTGAATAATGTTTTAAACTCAGTCAGTTACTTGGATGTAAATTCTATAAATTCACACACACACACACACACACACAAAGAAAATTTTCCTAGATGACCAGCAAGAACTGAGTTGGTTATTCACCGTGAGAGCATTGCTGCAAAAGCATATTCATTCCCTGTGCAGGGTGGTATTCTGTCCAAGTCCATAGCAAGTGACCAATCAATCTGGATTGATTATAGATGGTTGGTTTCCACTGATGTAATTCCCTCTGGAAACGTTCCTGGACCTTTCAGGAGATTTTGACATGTGTTGAGCAAACCTATATTTGGAGCACATGGAGCACATGTTGGCTGAGAATAAGCCATGATATTTTGTCAAACAATTGTTGACAAATTTTAATCTTTGTCAAATGGGGAAAATTTTGTTGGCAGGTGGGATTGAAGTTTTATAAAGCGCGCGCGCGCGCGCGCGCGCGCGCGCGCGTGTGTGTGTGTGTGTGTGTGTTTACAGATGGCGTCTGTATATGCTCCTTCCCTGGCTACAGAGTGGAGTGGGAGGCCCTACCTCACACCAGGCGAGGGAGACCCTTCCTCAAGGAGACCCCTGCAGCCAGCCTGGGGTATGTTGTGCCACAGGCAAAGTTTTCTTCTCCCCAAACTTCCTTTTAAAGCAAATTCAAAACAGCAGAGTTGAGTGGAAAAAAATGGTTTTTGTTCAGCATGTACAGTTTGATTCATGTGAGGATGTATACCACTTCCTTTTCATTGCACTGTACTTTGGAGGGACCATTTTAAAAAAAATTTTAACAGGGTCTGGAGAATTCTAAGTCCGGAGGCCGTCCGTAGCTGAGTCTTACGGACAGATGGCCTGCTCAGACACATCACAAAGGGTCTGCTGTGATGCGGCCAATTCCATTTCATGAAATCTTTTTTGGTGTAAACTGGAGAAAGCACTTTGTTCAGTTGAAGTGGTTTTTTTCCTTTCTGCCAGTTGTGTTTGCCAAGGTCAACGTTTCTATTCTGCGGGGAAGGAAGTGTACACGCCCCCTGGTGGCTGATTTGCTCATAAATGTTTGTCTTCATTGGAAGACCCCAGGACCTCAGGATCTCAGTAGCATGGTGACATCTGTGTAACAAGCATTAACTGGGCTTTGGGGCCTCATGGCAGGCTGCGTGGCAGGGTATACGCTGAGTGACTGTGGGTGGGAAACCCAAAGTCTTGCTCTGGGTCTGCCACACAGCAGCCAAGCATCCTACCTGCTCACAAGGCAGAGGCTGAACCTCTCTAGGCTTTGTTTTCTCACCTTAAGTGTGTCATCCCCAAAGCATGATCTCAAAGGTCACACAAAATAAGAGCAGGACAAGAGGAGTGAGCACATGTTGCAAATTAGATGAGCTTACTGCAATGCTTAAAGTAATTTAATATCTTCCTTTAAAATAAAATCTAGTATATTTATTTTCTCCACTACCGAGGACTGAATTTATGGCCTTCACACTAAGCTATATCCTGGTCTATTGTTTAAATTTTGAGTTGAGGTCTTGTGAAGTCCCTAAATTGCCCAAGCTGGCTTGAACTTGCGATTCCCTTGCCTCAGCCTCTTAGATTGCTGGGAGTGCAGGTGTGCATGTCCATGGAGAATCTCGTATGGTCAGGCCTGGAGCACAGGTTTCGCTTTAAGGAAGGCCTTTGTATGTGCTTCCTCCACTCCTCGCCTATCTCTCCTCACTTTAAAGGTCATTCTCAAGTGTTCTTAGCCAACACCCCTAAAAATATTTTCCTGTAGTTTTTTCATAAGTTCTTATTATTTTCCTCCATAAGACTTATCCCATATAGAGAATATTCTGTGTATTCATTTTAATCATTTTTATTGACTGTCTGCTCCACTAAAATGAAAGATTTCACTACTATATACCTTGTAAATAGTTTTAATTACAACTTGGGGATGAATGAATGAATCCTGTGGGTTGTCATAAAAATGTGAATTTGTAATTATGTAAAAATAAAATGAGGATGTGGCTCACCGGTACAGTGCTTACCTAGCAAGCTGAAGTCCTGGGTTCCATCACCAGCGCCACAAAAAATAAAGTGCAGCCTTCAAGAAAAAAGATCAGCAAACTCAGCTCAAGAAAGAGGAGGTTGCTGCACCAATCTCACCTTCCTGGTATGGATGGTAAACATTTAAAATCAGTTATGCACATATGTACCTTAGTCTATATTTTACAACTGCTTAGAATGAATATAGAATTTTATAATCTAAGTTTGTATTTGATAAAACTGTGGCTCAGCCGTGTGATGTGTTTACGATCATATACAAGTGGAAATGAAAGTAGAATGTGTGGCTCTTATTTCTGACCTCGGGTTCTTTTCCCTACACTGTGCTTGTTGATGTATATAGTTGTGAGTATAAGATGTTACCTCTTCTTCTTTTTTTTTTTGGTACTGGGAATCGAACTCAGGATCTTGTACTTGCCAGGCAGGCACTTGTGTCTCTGAACTGTATCCTCGGCCCCAAGAACCTACCTCTTAAGGCCTGACTGGCTTGTTACCTTCTTGTATTAATTCTAGACTATAAAATAACTGCTTAATAGTTATCAAGATCTTCCGTTCTGATCATAATGTCAGTCTGGTTCCCTCCTTCCTCCTTACTTCCTTTCTTCTCTCCGTCTACCTTCCTCTTCCCTCATTACTGAGAATATTGTGTCATCTTTTCTTCTCAGAGGACACCTTTTGCTTGGAAATTTATTCCTTTTAGTTCTGGAAATTTTTCTTGAAAAATTTCTTTTATCATTTCTTTTCCTTCATTTCCTATGTCTTCTTTTCCTACAATTCCGCTTTCTCTTCAAACTCTTCCACTGGAGTTTTTGCTTCTGTTCTCATAACTTTAATTAATAATTACCCTTTTATGCTCCTTGAATATTTCTCTTTCAACAAATTGTTCTTATTTCAAAGCTACAATATCTTTCAACAAACTGTTCCTATTTCAAAGCTACAATATCCTTTTGCGAAGACAAATTGTATGATGTCTAAGTTGCTTTTGTCATTGCTGGCACAAAGTACCCCACATCCAAAGTTAAAGGGGAAAAGGTTTGTTTGGCTCACAGTTTGTGGAGATTTCAGTCCATAATCGGCTGCCTCCAAGGCGGGGTGGCATGGCATGGGGGCATTTCAGGAGCAGAGCAGTCCATGGCAGGCAGAAGGTAGCAAAGAAAGCAAGGAATTTTAGAATCTTCTCTCTGTCCCTTTTATATTCTATCTAGGGTAGCAGAATTAGGGCACTGCCACACCAGTCAGTGGACTGATTTAGTAATCACACACCCTTAATCCCAGTATCACACACTGTGGATTCAGCTACATCTGAAAAAGCTGCACCTATGACTGCATGAGGCTTCAGGGGACATCTAGACACAAACCATTACATACTATTTTTGACATTATTATTTCTCTGCGTTTTTGTCTTTTTTATTTTCTTCCTACACTGGTGTATTTTTGTTACTGCTTCTCATGCTGACACTTTGTGCCAATGTTTGGGTGATTCTTGGATGTCCTTTAATATGTAAGAGGAGAGGGAATTGTCAGATAAGATATGGAAGACTCAGTTAAACCTGGATGTCAGATAAATAATGAATGCATTGTAATATGTCCCAAAGATCACATTTTGAAAAATTTGCTAAGTGTGGTAACTCCAAGAGAAAAGCAAGATACCACAAGGAAAGGTCTGTGGGCACAGAGAGGACCCATGGTCTCCTAGGCATAGCTAAGATGACACAATGTTATGGTTTGTGTCTCATGTGGTTGTAGGTGCAGCTTTTTCAGATATGACCGGATCTAGAGTGTGTGACGCTGGGAGTAAGAGTGTATGATTACTGAATCAGTCCACTGACTGGTTTGGCATAGCCCTAATCCTAGTAGTCTAGATAGAATACAAGGCACAGAAAAAGGGTTGTCTTCTCCCTTGGTTGGTTGCTTTGCTGTCTTCTGCTTGCCATGGACTGTTTCTCCTCTGTGATGTCCCTCTTCCATGTGCCACCCTGCCTTGGAGCCAGGCAATTACGCACTAAAACCTCTACAATGGTTTGTAGAGGTGAGCCAAAATAAGCCAAAATAAGCCCTGCCTCCCTTAACTTGTGGATGTCGGGTATTTTGTCACAGCCATGAGAAAAGTAACTAAGACACCTAGCAGGGCCACTTCCTTAGAGGACACTAAGTTTTGCAAGGTTGAGGTGAGTTCGCAGAGCAGATGCAATGACTCAGTTTTCAACCTCCGGGCCAAAGCTAGGCTGTCAGCAATCTGGAGCCCAGGTGAGCCTGGAAGTTATAGTTCTAACCATGCACTGTGCACACTTTTGGAAGTTCTCCTTGTTTTCAGCAGGCTGCTACTGCCTGCACTAGCGCCTGGAAAACCCTGTCTAGATCTTTCTGGTGCATCTTCTCCATAGAGTAGGTTTTCAGTCTCCTACCAAGAGGGAAAAGGAACCATTTCTCAAACAGACTGGTAGTAAATCTTGCATCTGCTTCAGCCTTTAGCCCAATTCTCACTTTTGTAGTTACTGCTTGCTAATCATTACTGAGATTTTCTGCGGGTTTTTTTTTTCAGGTTGCTTCTGGGTTCCCCTTGCCATCAGCTTAAATTTCAGCCTTCGAGAGTCTCCAAAGCTCTTACCACTAAGCTGTCTGCTTTCTATTTTCCAGACTGTTGTTGTTGTTTTCCTCCTGGTTCTTTTTGTCTTTATGGGTTAATGTCTTTAAAATCAATCCCTGTACTGTCTTTTTAGTGGGTTTGGGGATGGCATGGAATGCAAAGCATATGTTCAGTCTGCCATCTTTAACTAGAAGCACAGCCAGGAATTTTCAAAGTGACTGCGGGAGACTCATTTAATTCCCCTTTTCTCAGTCTTCTTTTGTAAAGTGAGGAGGTTAAATGAGATGGTCTTTGATGGACCTCACACACAACATTTTATGATGGTATAATCTTCTGCATTATTATTATTAATGAAGAACATCAGGTAACAACTTTTTGAGCCTTCAAAACAAATTCTGTTTTCAGTCTTTTAGGGAACTGAGTCAACAGCCCAAGGCATGCTTTACATTTTCAGTCATCCAGCCTATGGACTCTGCCAGTCATTGTGCAGGAAACTTCAGCAGGGCTTCTTGCTTCCTACTGAGCAGAGGACGACAATATACATTTCTCTCATAAGGTAACTGTGATGACCGAGTGAGTTAATCCACACAAAAGTGCTTCACATACGGAAATTTGCTATGCAAATATTAATGTAGTTATTCTTTGGATTATGCATCATCTCAGCACAAGAGTTCTTGGCCCTTTAAAATCTCTGGTTAGGGAATGATGGTCTTGACCTTTTGTGCTTACATTTAATATACTTAAGGTTTGTGGTCCCTGCGGGTTGCTAATGAATCTGTTCCTATAAAAGACTGAATGCTCAAAGAGATTAATAATACTAAAAACAGCTCTTCTTAATTGGCAATAACTAGTGTGTCAGATAATCTGCTAAGAGCTGTATGCACATTATCTCTGATCTTTACAACTGTCCTCTTAGGCTTTCCCAAATGAAACCATTTTGCAGACAAGCACATCGAGACTTGCAGAAGGCAGGTGACTTGGCTCAGCTCACACAGTGTGTAACGGGGTTGGCATTCAGACCACAGCTGTCCAGCACCAGCACCCCGCACTTCTTTCTGCTGTGATGTTCTATTAGCACTCTGAAAAGCGCTGACTGGCACCTCCAATGACCTTCAGGAAGGAACTCGGTGCGATGGTGAGAAGTTGGCCCTTTCTCTATGGACCTTGGGTTGTGACCATAAGAGTCTCCTGTGGTGCTTTCTCTTGCTCTCCCCTCCCCATTTTGTCTCCACTTGGCTCTCCCACAGTGCCGCCATCTCTTCCCTTCCCACCCGAGGCAGTCTACACATCCCCAAGGATGTTATCCAGGCCCAGCTCTTCTGTGGGGGTTTTCGTTTCTTTCCCCAAGCAAAATTCATGTTTACTTTTTGTGTGTTCCCTGAGCCTTTTAATTTGTACCATACAAAGTTACCTCTTCTTAAACTGTTCTTGCTTACTGAACACAGGTACAGTCAAACTTTAGATTGTGAATAACTTGTTCTCAGAGTCATACAAGACAAGTAAAACTTTCTAATACATTTCAACTGGATAAACGAGTGACTTCTCACAGCACGAGGAGCGGTGTTGCTAATTTTCCTAGGATTGTGACTGAGCCAGTATCAGCCCCTTGCCTCTCGCTGTGCGATCGGGGAGCTCATCTCCTAACCAGATGAGACCAGAGAGAAGTGTAAACTGCAGGGAAGTGCACAGGGCTGCAGCAGCATACATGACAGGTCTGTTTAATGACAATACAGTGTCGCATTGGCATGAAATCCTCCAAAGGAGGCAAAGGCAATGTCACTGGGCAGGTTTCTTCTTCAGATTGCATGAAAATGAAAAGATTGCATCTAGCCAATAGAATGGCAGTGTTTCCATTAGTGACAGTGACAGTCATCCTGCGCAATCACCCACCTCTTGTGTCCCTCACACCAGCCACGAAGGTTTTCAAAGGTAAGTGCAGGTGGATTTGTTTATTTTTCTTTATATTTTGCATTTTAAAAATTAATTTGTATTATAATGTAGTGTTATAATCATTTTTACTGAAATGAATCATCTGAGTTTCCATTATTTCTCATGGGGAGATTTGCTTTAATATACAGGTGCTCTGGGTGACCAGAATATTTGCAGAATGAATTATGGTTGCAAACCAAGGCTTTACGATATTTCCTACCATTTAACCACACATTTCCTTATCCCAGTTTTTATAGCTGAGGGTTGTAGGGATCCAACCCCTCCTTGCCCTACCCCCGGCATCTCAGGCCATGACACTGAATAACAAAAGCTGATGACTGCAATTCCTCTTAGGGGTCAGCACGTTCCCCACACTGCATGGTTTAAATCTTTGAATTCTCAGAGCAACCCTGAAAAGTTGGTAATTTTTGGTTTTTTTGCATAGAACCATTCTACAGGTAAGGAAACAGAAATGAGATGACTGGCCCAAGCTCCCGAAACATGAAGAACTTGGATCTGAGTGTAGTTAACCTGACTTTAAACTCCAGTCTTTACCGCTTCTCTGAACTACTGCTTCTCTTATTCTTTGGTCTGGTTGTGCTTTGATTGCCAGCATATCCCTAGGATGTGGGCTAAAGTTAGGGGGCTAAAGTTGTTTAGAGAGAAGTCAGGGAAGGGACTTTGTGCCAGCCAAGTATTACAGAGTTGGGTACCCAGAAAAATAAGGCCCAGTTCCTTCCCTGATGGAGCGCAGCATCTCTGCCATACAGCAGGAGGCTGAAGAGCAGGTGAGCATGTAGAAGGGCACAACGCCCTGCTGAGCACCTAGAATGGGTACAGGACACAGATGAGTCCTGAGGAACAGAGACTCAGGGACGTCCCTGTGAAGCAGGAGGGGAGCAGAACCAGGCAGGGCCTGGGCACCTGGAGCACAGCACACTAGGCCAGGACTGAGGCCTCTGAGCCCTGGAGACTGGATTTACGCCCAGTGCTTCCGCTTATTCCCTGATAAGCTTGGGGAGATTTCTTACCTCCTGGTGGGCAGCTTCCCCTCCTACCAAATCGCAAGCAAGAACAGGGCCTACCTGGTGGAATGAGAAGGAAGATCTCGTCAGCAAATATTTGTAAAGCACTAAGGATGGTATGAGCTTCACAAGAAGTGGTCAAACATAATATGGAAGTAGTTAATTTTCTCCAGTATGTAGAAGTGAATAAAAGATTTGATAATATTGTTTTTGTTTTGTTTTGTTTGAGACAGGATCTCCCTATGCAGTTCAGACTGGGGTTAACCTCACTTTGCACCCCAGGCTGGGCTTGAACTTGAACGATCCTCCTGCCTAAGGATTTGATAATAAGAAACAGGGAGGGAGATCTCTTGTAAAGGGAAAGGAGAAAAAGACATAAGGAGGGGAAATGAAGAGAATGAAGATGTGCCCTGCCTGTGGACCAACTCCACAAGTGATGGTGACCGTGGTGCGCGGCAAATGCGAGCTAACACAATAAAAACTCAACAAGAAAGAAAAGATTTGCTTCAGCAGAGTTAGAAGGGGGTGGCCAGGGCTCCGGCTGGCTTCTCACTGTTATATAATAATCAGAACAAGAGCCAGCATGTACTCTGTGCTTCACCGCCTTCGTGTAATATATTAATACTCTGAGGCAGGAAAAGTCAGACACCATCCTCACACTCGCTGCATATGTAGGGAAGACAGGTTTTGTGCCAGGAATGTGCCTGCAGAGTCCATGCACTGAGGTACTTGGTGTGATGACCCAAGGCTCTGCACCTGTTACAATGGCAGGGAGACACTTGGGATCCTGAATCAGTTTTGGTTGAACAGGGCTATTTGAAAACAGCACCATTCATACAAAGCAATGAGTAAGTAACTACCCATGGGACATATCCTTGCAGTTTCCTACTTTTCAAATTTCTTTCCGTGAGTTGGTGAGTGTCTTGGTTACTTATCTCTAGTTGCTGAGATAAAATACCTGACATCCAGAATCAAGGAAGGAAAGGTTTCTTTAGCTCACAGTTTGTGGAGGTTTCAGACCCTACCTGGCTGGCTCCAAGGCAGAGGGGCACATGGCGGAGGGCAACAGTTCATGGTGATGGAGGATAGCAAAAGCAGCAAGAGCACAAGGGAGGAGCGGGAGCAGCCTCTTCCCCTCCCTTATACTGCATGCAGGCTCCCTGCCCCAGGGCGGGTGTAGTACTCACACCACAATTGGACCATGAATCAATCACAAAATCTAGAACCCACCTCCATGACTGCATGAGCCTTGGGGGGACATCGAGACAAACACCGAAACAGTGTGGTCCCTATTCCCTAGTAGGCTTTGTAGCGAGTGTAAAATAAAAGCCACTCCTTTGTGGCCGGGTCCTCCCAAAATAGTTCATGGGGCTTTCTTCCTTCCTATTTCTCAGGTCCTCTTTAAAATTTCTATCCAAACCAAAGGTTTCACCTAAGTTTTTGATGAAAGTCTCTAAAAGAAATTATTTTCACAAGAAAAGAAGTCAGAAATACAAAGCCACAGTGGAATTAGAAGTAATTTGAGAAAAGGAGCCGTGGGGTGATGCTTGGGAACTAAAGAATTTCAGGGCCCAGAGAAAATTCTAAAGTTGATGAGACTTTAAGTGATATGTAGGGATGAAAGAGTTCAGGGAACAAACTTAATTCTCTGATGTGGGGCCTTGGGTGAGCATTTGACTTATCTGGACCCTCGATTCCTTAGTGGTTCCAGACACCGTCATAAGAGGCCTTCCTGAGAGCTCACCACATACAGGGGAGATGCGTTCATCCATGACATGAAACCTCTTCATACAACGCCTGGCACCATCAGTGCTCAAATCTGCTCCCTGAGGTCACCTAACCATGCGGGGGGGATCAGGAAAGACAATTCTCACCCTCAATCCTGCTTTCCAGGGAAACTAAAAAAAAGGGGGGTCACACACACAACAGATTATTATGAATATGCTCCACCTAACTGACATTTGAATCCCGGTCTGTGGGTTTACTTCTAGGACATTCATTTATAGTCATTTCCCACTCCTTTCTCTTCCAGTATTGTGCTAGTAATTCTTTGTGTAGGAAAGTTTTTATAGAAGTTTCTGAACACTAATATCAGTCCTAACTCAAAGCAAGCAGCTGAATTAATAGCATGTACCCTTTAAAAACAATTCTTTAGCAACCTCCAAGGGGAGGAAAAAATAAAAAAAAATCAGTATCTGATGTTAAGACTCAAACATCTGTCTGATTATAGGTGAAAAATCGAAACAGAATTACCAAAGCATAGAACATCTTAATAAACAGTGGCCTATGGGTCTATTAACATTGACCAATGGTGATGAAGTTGGTATCTGAAGGTGATATGATTGCAGAGCTCTTATGGCTCATTGCTTTTATTTTATTTTTTATTTTTTGCTTTGTTTTCCAATAACTATGATTGAAAGACACAGAATCAAGTTATCCATAACTTGCTGATTCAGAAAAGGAGGAAACCTTGTCTCCTGCTCACTTTATATTTTCAGGCTCAAGATTTATCAGTGAAGTCTTGTACTGGGTTGGGGAGATGGGACTATTCCTCCCACTACTTGTCCTCTAGCCATGCTTGGCTGAGGGGCTTAGAAGGGATTCTTGGGGGACAGAGCAGGGATTAGGGGCTAACTGTCTTCTGAGAAGAAGTATGCATTTCAAAGAGGTCACCAGGAAATCATTTCCCAAGAAGGGCTCTTGTCTTTGAAATCATTTCTCACCCCTGCTCTAACAAAGCCCTGGTTCATTGAGCCTCAAAGGATGATCATACGCAGCTGGTTTTGGCTGGCCAGCTTTGATGGCTGGGGTGTTTGAACTGCAGTGGGGGTTAATATGGTCTATTTCAGTTTCATTGTTTGTGTATCTGTTTGGGATTCCTCCCAAGAAAGAACAGGCTTCATCCTGTGGGAAATGAACATCTCTCTGTATATTATGGGGGCTTAAGCAAAATCAAATCACTTTTTCAGGCACCCTAGTTGATGTTTTGATGAATGAGCTCATTTTATAATGGACGCTTCTGTGGCCCATTTGGTCTGGGAGGATGAGCAACACTTTCACATCTCTGGGAGGCATCTTCACACCTTCATGATTTAGTAAACCCTGATTCTCCTCCAAAGATTTCCTCCTGCAACCTTCCCAAGCCATTTTCCTCCTAAATCTGAGGAGTAAGGTTTTCAAACAACCCTTCAGTATCTTGGAAGAGGAACAGGAGGGACCACTTCCCTCTGGATTTGTCTTCAATTTGGAGAAGATTTAAGGGGGAAATCCTATGATGGAATTCCCTCTTGTTAGATGAGGACTTATTTTCTTCTGGGATAAAGGTTGGCTAAGTTGATCTTGGCAGATTCTCTCATGAGAATGTCTCTTTATGAGGGCAGGGACTTGTCTAGTTTACTGCTAGGTCCTGAGTACCTAGGATGGCGCCTGGTGTGTAGTCGGCTCTCATTCATTTTGATGACAAAGAGAGGAGGTTTGTTTCAGCTCCCAGTGTTGCACTTTTGCTGCAGAATTTGAGGGCTATGAGGCAAATGCACAGGGAGGCTTAAGCATGTGGGGGAGCAGAACTTCTCTTTTTTTTTTTTTTTTTGCAGTACTGGGGATCGAACTCAGGACCCTGCGCTTGCTAGGCAAGCGCTTATTCCACTGAGCTATATCCCCAGCCAGAACTTCTCAACTCATAACTAGGAAGCAGAAAAGACAAAAAGAAGCTAGAATCCCATAATCCCCTTCGAGTGCCTAGTGACCTGAAGAGCTCTCACTAGGCCTGGCCTTCAAAGGTTCCACCACTCCCCAAAGCATTCCCCACTGACCAAGCCTTTAATATGCAGGCATTTGAAGGTCACATAGATCCAAACTATAGCTGCTCGTTGTTCTTCAGTAAAACACAAGTGTTTTGGCTTGGAAGTGGTAGGTGACCCTGTTACTTGTGACTCACTGAGCAGAATTAATCACACAGTCCCCACCAAAACACTTGGAAATATGTGCACAATCTTTCTACGCTTCAGGAAGACCACAGTAGTGACTACTGCACTGAGGAAAGAAATATTTAATCTAACTCTGTATGTGAATATGGACATTTACTAGAATTTGTGGCCATTTAGTGAGGCCACAAATCAGCTCTATTTCCTGAGATGACGTTTGGAGTCACAAATGAGTCATTTTAAGCTGTGCGTCTTACTTCAGGTAGCTATAACGAATTATAATAGATGAAAAGAAATGTACAAAATGTACAAAAGAAATTACAAAAGAAATGTATTTCTCACTGGAAAGCTTAGGACCAAGGTGCTAGGAGGATCACTTGGTTTCTGGTGAGAACCAGCTTCCTCGTTTCTTGATGCCTGTCTTCTTCATTTGGAGGAGAGCAGGCAGAGGGAGGAGGCAGTCTCTCCCACCCCTCTGTACCATGAGGGCTTTGACCTCAGAACCCTTAGACACCACTTCCTTGTAACATCCCTTTGTAAGCTTGGATTTCAACATCTGAGTTCTAAGGAAGACAAACGTGCACTCCATGACACCACGCACTCTCAGCAAGGCAGTATCACCACAAGGGGATGAAAATTAATTTCGTCAAGGTGAAAAACAATGTCATGGGAGGGGCAATGAGGGAAAAAGTCTGAAAAGCGCTCCACGGGGAGGAATAACGACAAAACGTTGAGAACAGCACTTCTGAACTGATGAGACAGAAGCTTGTATTTGTATTTCCTGCTGCCAGTGGTACTGAACGGGTGCGTTGCCCACCCCCGGCTCCCTGCAGTAGTGAGGGGAGCTGCCCCTGTGAGGACCGTTTTCATAAACACCGTCACTTTCTCCTCTGTCTGGACTGTGCTCTAAGCTGTCTGGACGTTAGAAGTTAGGGAAGGCCTCCAGGGGAGAGGTTGTTGGCATTAGCGGTATCAGGGTTCACAAACTGGTACCCCAACCTGTGGCACTTTGACATGTGTAGCTGGAAAAACAGTCTCTGCTCCAAGGTCTCCCTGATTTTTCTCATGCCTCCCACTCCCCATCTCTAGATTTTTCTCTGATCTTTCTCTTCCAATGTTCTCTAATTTTAACTTGTTTACTTAAAAACTGACTCTGCCAAGAAAAACCATTAGCTTACAAATTTTATTAAAATTTCGTCAACCAAAGGTGATAAACTCATACCACAGAGGAAAAGACCAAAAAACTCAAACACCTCACTCAGAGATCAGAGGCACAAGATCCAGGCCTTCATGTGTTTGGAGGTTATTTCTTTCTGCAAAAATCATTTGCTCCATCTTCAGAATTGCCTATAGCCTCCTCTTCCTCCTTCTCCTATGAAAAAGGTATTTCTTTTTCATATTTAGCATGACGTCCACATATGTGTGCACAGGAATAAGTGGGTTATGCATGCATCTTGCCCAACTGTCTGTGTTATCGGGGTCTTCTGCATGACCCTTTGTAACAGGTGGGACAGGGAGCCCCTCCTTTTCCATCCCAACAGTAGAGACAGTACTTTAAACATGTAAAAAAGGGCCACATCCATGAATGTGTAAGAAAGGCAGTCCCAAAGCAGATGGATTCTATACCAGATGATGCACTGTTTTTCTTGCTTAGATATTTTTTGGTCATGTGAATCTAGAAATTGGAGTCTAGGATATACATTGGCTAGTGAAATATTTATCAATTTCCAAAGAAAACCCTTACATTTAAAGAGAAGGTAAAAATAAAAGAGTCTTTTCATTTGGCCTTAGGAAAACTGGGTGAGAATTTCTGCTCCTTGTGTTTGAACTGTAGATCAAGAAGTTACTCACAGAAAGAGATTTTTCAAGTTGTGTGATGTTTCTGGGGCTTGGTCTGCTCATAAATTAATGGGGATAATAACAGCACTTAGACCAGAAGATTGTTGTGAGGATTAAATAAAGTACTGTATATAAGTTTTATATTTTTTTAAATTGGCAGAACCATATATGGGTATATTTGTCATGTACAACATGTGAAGAAAAATGTATACATTGTAGATTTCTTAGTACAGCTAATTAACATATGGACTTCTGACATATTTTCTTTTTTGTGATAAGAACAATTATCTACTCTTCAGCAGTTTCCAAAATACAATACATTGTCATTAAGTATAGCCACCACACCAGACTATAGACCTACATATATTCCTTCTATCTAACTGAAATTTTGTATCACTCAACCAACAAGCCTGTGGTCCTCATAATCACCATTCCACTCTTCTGTGAGCTCAGCTTCTTTAGATACGACGACGACGTGAGGACATGTGGTATTTGTCTTACCATGCCTGGCTTGTCTTACCTAATGTAATGTCTTCTTTCACAAATAATTTCAGTCCTCGTAAGGCAGGAAGGCATTCCACCGTGAGCATGCATCACATTTTGTTTCTCCATTCATCCTCCAAGGCCAGTGAGCATGCTTGCACATCCTGGCTATTGTGAATATTGCTACAGTGACATGGGCTGTATATATCTTTTTGATACACTAATTGCATTTCCTTTAAATATGTACCCATTTGTGACCTTGCTAGACCGTAGGATAATTCTAGCGTTGATGCTTTGAAGAACTACCATATTGTGGCCCACAATAATTGTACTAGTTTATATCAGTATGGAAAAATTCCCTTTTCTCCACATCTTCACCAGCACTTGTTACTTTTGTCTTTTGGGAAAGTGCCCCTTGAAAGGGTATAAGATGATAGCTCAGCGTGGCTTTAATTTGCATTTATCTGGTGGAGATTAATGTTGCACATTTATCTCGTACTTACCAGCCATGTGTATGGTTTCTTTTGAGAAATGTCTATTCAGCTCCTGGTTATTCCTCTCTTTGCTGCGACTAAACACCCGGCACCCAAAGTTAAAGGGGGGAGGGCTTACTTAGTTCCCAGTTTGTAGTGGTTTCAGTTTGTAGCTGGCTGGCTTCAGGGCAGGGTGCAGATGGCAGAGGAGAAACAGTTCACAGCAGGCAGAAGACAGTAAAAGCAACAAGCAAGGGGGAAACAAGCCTCTTTCTGTCTCTTATTTTGTATCCAGTGGACCAGGATTAGGGCGGTGCCTATCCAATCAGTGGAGAGATTTAGTAATCACCCACCATTACGCCCAGCACCCTCACTCCTAGCATTGCACCATGAATCAGTCACACACTCTAGATTCAGCCACTTCTGAAAATGCCCCACCTATGAGGCTGCATAAGGCTCTGGGGGACATCGAGATACAAACCCTAATAGGTCCTTTGCCCATTTTGGAATGAATTTCTTTGTTTTCATGCTATTAAATTGCTCCATTTTGGATATTATCCCGTTATAAGTTGTTTTTTGTGTGCTTCCTGATAACCTTTCTCACAGGAATGAGATGAAGTCCCAGTGTAGTTTTGATTTTAATTTCCCCGACGGCTTAAGGTTGTTGAACATTATTTCATATAACTTCTGGTCATTTGTAGTTTTCCTTTTGAGAAGTTTAACCTGGTTATGTTTATTCTTATTTTGTTTTTTCAAGGCAGTCTCTCTGATGGGATAGAAGGCATAAATCGCAGGCTTTCTTCAAGAGGTCAGTGGGCAGCCAGGGCTGGGGAGGGGAAGAGGTAGCTGGGGAGCAGGAGGCCTTTCACCTGGGAGGCTGTGGCGTTTGAACTGGGCATTAAGGTGGGTGTAGCCGGGGGTCCACACAAATTTGAGTACAACATGCCTTCGAAAGGGAAAGCAGTGAAGCCAGTTGTAAAGGGCAGTGAGGGTGACAGTGGGGGGCAGAGGGAAGAAATAAGATGGGAGAAGGTGGAGACCTTGAGTTCCAAATTAAAGTGGTTGTGTTTGGCTCCGTAGGAAAATGTGTGGACGAATGTTAACAGAGTTGTTTTGAATAAATTAATCTGATTGAAATATCAGTGAGGAGACAGATCAGCCTGGGTAAATTTGTATCACTGGACTGCGCTTTGTGCTTTGACTCCAGCTCTCAACTTTGTATACTTTACATCACTCTGGTACTTTTTAAAACAAACTGTTCAGACTGAGACAGGGTTACTACTGGGCTACTAACTATACAAATTAAGAAGGCAGCATGTTTTTGTGATTTGACTCAATCCCCTCTAAGTGAATTTATATATAAATGACATTTCATGTCATATTCTAGCTCTTTAGAAAAAGAACCAAAGGAAGAATTGGAAATTAAATGGCATTTCAGTGTTTGAAGATTCCTCACAAAGCCGGTGCCTAGATTGCAGTGTTTTTGTATTTCTTTCTGTATTCCACCCAATGGGGCTGAGCGGGTTACTGGCAGTGGTGGAAATTTCTTCCAACTCTATTGATAGGGAACTTATTAAAGGATGTATGACAAGGAAGTTGTTTTAAGCCACTAAGTTTCTTGTACTTCAATACAGTATCTAGTAAGAAACAGAAACTATTACAAAAACCAAGAATTAAGCGGAGTAGCAAGGACCCCAAGAAGTAGGCTCTTCCTGGAAACCTAGCCCCTCAGCCACACTGGTTAAGACTCCTCACCAGCGATGTAAGGAGGGGGAACTAAACATCCATATAGCGCATATGTTTCTATCATACACTGAGTAAGAGTTACGTTGCAGATTGTGAGCTTAGACATTCTCAATGAATCCTTCTTATCTCCAAACCTATTAACCAAACAAACAATTAGATATTATTTTACATAGTTTTAAACCTTAATAGATTTTACTGGTGATTAGAATCAATGTCTGGTATTAAGAACAAAAAAATAGGTAAAAATCTCTTTTGTAGGATGCTGTCTTGAGGAAGCACACTCCTACTTGGAGTACTTTGGCCCAATATCTGCTTTGTTTTGCACCTTCGGCGGCTTTTTGTTATTCACAAAGGAAAGTCTTATGCTAGGACAATGGCAAAGCAAGTTTCCTATGGGAAGAACTCTGTAGCATACTGATTGTCTACTGTGCCTGGGGTGACATGTCATCAGAAGCATGGATAATACTGGTTCATGGGCAGGTGGGTGGTCAGCAGGTTAGAAGGGAAAAGGTGGGGCTGTTATCCACACGCAGCTCTGTGGGCACATCTTTGTGAATGGGCACAGACTAGGAAGACACTTATGTCCCATCTGAGTGCTCACCAAAGGTTGTTGCTGCAGAGCAGATGCTGAATAATCAGGAGGACACAAAGGGAGCACTCTACAGATGTCAGACACATTTGCCCCCGTCATCCTTAGTGTTTGTTCATTGGCTCTGTCACAGTGATAAGAATGGGCTTATGGACATGGGCTTCCCCATGCCAGCGCTCACCTAGATACCAGTTAAGTCAACTTGCCAACAGAAGAGACCAGCATCGAGCAGCTGAGATGGGCCACTCACAGGGGAACCGGAGAGCTATTTGCTGGTACACTGATCACATGTGACCTTTTCCATGATGGAAGAGGAGAGATTAATTTCCACTGGAATAGATGCATATCCTGAATGTGGATTTACTGTCAAACCTAGCAGCATTGTCTATGGACAAACAGAATGCATTATGAATCATCATAGTATTCTACATAGCACTGAACCCGATCAAGAACCTCATTTCACAGCAGGGGATGGGTAGTCATAGACCACACCCTTGACATTAACCAGTATTAGCATACACCTCCATCACCCATGACCTCCTGGTCTAATGGAAAAGTGGTTGGCTTCCTGAAATCTCAGCTATGGCCATAGTTGAAAGACCACACCTTGTCAGGATGAGATTCTGTCCCACCTTATGTGTTATGATTCAATCCAGTGACCACTTTATCTTCTCATTATAGCACATCTGGGGTTAGGAATTAAGGAGTACAAGTGAGGGTGTCTCTCTATTAGTTTCCTAGTGTTTCTATAACAATGTACTACAAACTGGGTGGCTCCAAACAACAAAAACAGATTCTATCACCTGCTGGTGTTCTTAAGTCCAAAATGAAGGTGTTAGCAGAGCCACAGTCCTTCTGGAGATGTGGTGGGAAATCTGTTTTTATCTCCTCCAGCTCTCTAGTGCCTGTTGGGATTCCAACGCCTTCTGGGGGTGCTCAATAAGGGCCCCATGCTGCATCTCTCTGCCCCAAATCTCTGCTCTGTGATCACATTGCTTCCTCTGACTGTCTCTTATCAAGGTGCTTGTTGTTGGATTTATGGCCCACTGAGATAATTCAGACTGATCTCTTATCTCAAGATCTTTAATATATCTCCAGAGACTCTTTTCCCAAATACAGTAACATCCACAGATGCTAGGGCTTAGTAACTTGGCATGTCTTTGGAGGAGTCACCATCTAATGCACTGTAGAACTGAATGCAGGCAGCTCTTTAAAAAGAAAGAGTGACTGCTTGATGTTACTCCAGGTTGTTGTTGTTTTTAAGACAAATTCTTACTATGTAGCCCAGGCTGGCCTCTAACTCAGGGTTCTCCTGCCTCAGCCTCTCAAGTGCCAGGATAACAGGCAGGCACCACCACAGCTGGCTTGCAGCAGATACTAGGATTCAGTGTGTGGAGGGGTGAGGTCTAGCTGCTTGTACTAGGTCCTCAGGTGACTTATATACAGCTTGCTCTTGCACCTGTTTTGGGGACCTGTAGCTGATCACATGTACCAATCCTTTAATTTTATATAACCAGCATCATCTCTTGCCAGCAGCACTCCCTTGAAGAGTTACTTATCTTCTGTGAGCCTCAATTTCATCTATAACATGAAGATAAAAGTAGAGATTTCTTCCAAGAGCTCCAGTGAGAATGAAATGCATTGGTATGTGTGTGGTGCTTAGAATGGTTCCTGGCTCACAGGAAGCCCTCAGGAAGTGCTGCACATAGTCCTACCTACCCTGGTCATCATCAGCGGTACTCAGTGGTGCGAGGAGGGTCCCCTGCTGTGTCTCCAGCCCACTGGGCCGGGGGCTGACGGTGCCCCTTGTCAGCACCAGGGGTCCTCAGCCCTATTTCAGCTCAAAGTTCATCCTGTTACAAATGTTAAAATCCTCTATCTTAGAATTATAGTCCTAATGATGCCATTTTCATAATAATTTTGTCCCCGAGTCAGATAGTCTGCTTTACAGCTTATAACTCCAAAGGACAGATATAAGGTTAATTTGATTTTCCAGGCTGCCACCTAATATTTATGTAGTATATATACCTAATGTGTAGTCAATGCGCAGTAGTTTTATGATTGCATTGTATGTTTCTGATGGCAATAGCTAGTGAGACTACTAAACACAGAGCTACTCAGCTTACTATTATTGAGCATTTGTGTGTGCAGGTGCACAGATACCAGGCTAGGCTGGAAACTGCCCCACAGCCTGCTATTATGGTAATTATTAGAACACAGCCACATGTGTTTGTCAACATATGAGTTGCTTTTGCATTATAACAGCAGGGGTGAGGAGTTGCAAGAGATCACAGGGTCTCCACCCCCAAACCTAAAGTTCTTATTAACTGTCTTCTGACCCCTCTGCTATAAAGTTAGGTTACAAAATTCAAAAAATAATCATTGTATCTGTTCTTGAAGAGTTTATAGAAGAGGGTGAAGGCCAGAAAACAAGATCTCAGTGTAGTGTTGAAATCTCTCTACAAATGGTATGAGATTACAGAGGAAAAAGTGATTAGTTTCTTTCCACAAAGGGTGTTTACAAAAAATATTTGATGAGGAGAAAAAGTTTAAAACGAGTAGGGCTGGGGATGCGGCTCAGTGGTACAGTTCGTACCTTGCATGCTCAAGGCCCTGGGTTCAATCCCCAGCACCACACACACAAAAAAGGAAAGTTCTAAAATGTGTATCACTCTGTGTACAAGTTTGTTCAGAGGACAGGAAAAAAAATTGAAATGAAGATTCAGTGTGACCAAAGGGGCCAGAGAAGGGAGCAGAAAGGACTGGAATCACTGGTGGAGTTGCCCGTTGTGTGCACTGTAGGTGGCGTGTAGGGGACAGAGGAGGAAGTTAGCCAGTGGTGGGTCATCCTAGAGAGAGAAAACGCAGAGCAGAGCAAAGCAGAGCTCCATGACATGGAACCCCCTTTCCATCTTGTGGTTTTCATCAGGGCTGCAGGAGCTTTTAGCATGACTTACATTTTCACAAATTGGCACAGTGACCCATAACCACGTAAGGATAGAGAAAATAAGGGTGGACCTGGTCACTGTGACATTAGCTTCCTCATCCATCCTTTGTAAGCAAGTTTTCATGGCACAGTTATGTTTTCTAGTTGGGAAACAGAAACAAAGCGACAAAACAAAACCAAACTTTCTCCGGAATTGCTCACTGTGCATTAATACAGGAGTCTTACTGTCCAAAGCACAGAAGACTTAACACAAAGGGGCCAGTACGAAGATAAGAGGGGAAATGTCTTGAGACTTCCCCACTCAGCCATATAAAATGAGAAGTAAATGAATTTTGGGCGGAGGTTGGGAAAGCCAGTTGTTTTTGTAGAAAGGGATATTTCCAAGAAGAGTTCTCACTGAGAAAGCTATGCAAATGGTTCCTCTCTTGGGATTTAGAAAATGCTTTCCTTTGTAGTGTTCCTTTGTCCTTGAAATGTTTCCTACTCCTACTGCTGTAGACTGAACCCTGAGGATGTTTTCTTGAGAGAAGAAGGCAGCAGGGTAAAGAATACTGGGAAAGCCCAGGAGAAACTAGCGGGAGTCTACCATCATAAGCACAGGTACCCCAGTGTAATTCACAAGATGGCAGCTCATTGTATTCGACCAGTCTTATTTTTTTGTCATTGTTTGCTATTACAAACTGATCTTGAATACAGTATCATTTTTAAATGAAGAACTGTAAAACTGTCTGTTATCCTGTGTGTGTATGTAGGGGGTGGTCTTTACAGGCTTGTATATCTTTCTGGGCACTGTAGTGTATGTCAAGGGCCCATGCACGGAGGACCAAGTTCCCAGGGTGGCAGCATTGGAAAGCAGTAGAACCTTTAGGCGATGGGTGTAGTGGGGTCCTTGGGATAAACACAGCTCTCACATGACCTCTGGTCTTCTCACAAGAGGTTGGTTACAGAAAGAGCAAGCCTACTCTCTCTCTCTCTCTCTCTCTCTCTCTCTCTCTCTCTCTCTCTCTCCCTTCCTCCCTCCCTCCCTCTCTCTCTCTGCTTCCTGGATTGATATGTGGCCACTAACTCTGACACAGCCTCTGCCATTGCCAGCCACCATTCGCTACCTGGTAAGGTGACCTTCCACAAACTGAGCTGATGCAGGCCCTGTGCTCTTAAGCCTGCAAAACTCAAAATAAATCTCTTTTCTTTTTCATAAACAACTTGTTATTTAAACAAAGTGACTAAAACCTGACCAGTGCACTGAGCATCAATTTCTGCATCTGTATAATAAGAACGTTCATAAAGACAGCATGGAGGCCTGCAAGAGGGCTGTGTTAGGGGTGAGGAGTCTGTGCTTCCCAAAGCAGCTCTCACTCGTTATGATCTTGAACCGCACTTTCGGGATCTGTAAAACAGAGGATAATATATATATGCAATGCTCATGAAGCTACTAAGAAGATTACCTTAAGGAAAGACTTTATACACTAGCTAAGAAAGAGTTCATATTCCCAAGACTTGCAAAACCTCAAGAATAGAGACATTCTTGAGACATTCTTTAAAACTTAAAGATACTTTATGTCTCTCACTTATACTAAAAACCTTTAAATACAGCCCTAACTTCAATCCAATAATCTTACACTTGGAAATCTTTCTTAAGAAAATAATAGGTATTAAAATTAGTTCTGATAGCAAAAATATAATCTGGATATTTAATTAATGATTAAATAATGTGCCATTCATGAATTGTTATGGAATTATTGAAATAATAATTATGATTTTATATTCTCTGGTGGAGTTTCTCCTAGCTCATTTTTGAAAGAAAAATAACTACTTGTGTTTAAAACTCATGTCATTGGCTGGCACAGTGGCACATATGTATAATCTCAGCACTCAAGGAGACTGAGGCAAGAAGATTGCAAATTCAAGCCTAGCCTGGAAAATTTAGTGACGTGGTGAGATGCTGACTTAATGTTTTAGAAAGGGCTTAAGATGCAGTTACATGCAAAAACCCCTAGGTTTAATCCCTAGTACTGCAAAAAACAATCATTTTATTGATATGCAGTATGTCTTTTCAAGGCAAAAAATATAAAAATCTGTGGTGTCATGTTCATATTCACAATATTGAACATCACTATGGATACACAATTTAGTGCCATAATCTCTGATAATTGTTCACATATTTTCTGGTCAGTGGAGTTGGATAAAAAAGTATCAGTCACTGGCTTTGAACTGAGCAGTTTCACTCTGCCGTGTCCTTCCACCATGACGTTCTTGCCTTGGAACCTACGGACCCATGTACTGAATCCTCTGGAATCAGAAGCTACGTTAAACATTCACTTCTGTATATTGTGAGTGACTGGGATTCGTTCAGCAATAGGAAAGCTAATACAGAAAATTGGTACCTACAGCAGGGCTGTTGCCATGACTGCATCTGACAAGGTGGTTTCGATTTAGAAGCCCTTGGAACTCATTTGGAGGAGGAGTTCGGAAAGTTTTGGAGATATGGGCTACAAAAGCTGTAGACAGAGCTTGGCGGGTGACTCCGATTGGTGCTCAGAGATGAAAGTGCTGATAGGAGTGCAGATCTTAAGAGCCAGGGTCAGGAGATTTCACCTGGGAATAAGGACTATATCGGTAGTTGAACTGGAGGCCATGTGTGCTACACTCTGGCAGAAAATTTATCTACATTTTCCCCACGTCCTAAGATTTGGTGGATGACTGATATTAGGAGTGGTGGGCCAACTTATCTGGTGATGGAAATGTCAAGACAGCCCCATATTCAGGTTGTGGCATATGTACTGCTGGCTGCTTTGACCAGATCTATAGTATGAATTGGGGGAAAAGAAGCAGGACAAAAAATTTGAAAAACTTAAATTCTGGTCCAGAAGGAACCATGTATAAAGTTAGGGACAAAGGAAGTGTGACTGCTTAGAACATTATCACCAATAAAAGGAAACTATTTGGTACAGGAACAAGAAAAAAAGATTCCTTGGGAGCATAGCAGGTCCAAGGGTTCAAAAGCATATACCTTGCACTTGAGAAGAGACTCCTTGAGCCACTTGCTTAAGAAAGTCTACCTAGAAAGTTGGAATCCTTGGATTTAGAGACTTGGAGGCTGATGAAGCCATGGTCAAAGGGGGCCCAGTTGCTGCTCCTGCTGACAGCAAACATTGGCATCATCTGTGTGATGGTGGTTTTTTTTTTTTTTTTTTTTTTTTTTTTTTGCGGTACTGGGGATCGATGTGATGGTGGTTTTACAGGCATGCAGAATGAAACATTGTAGGGTCAGGGAGGTGTTTCACCTAGATTTCCAGGGGAGCCAAGAAGGAGCTCCTGAGTAGGGTGTGTGTGAAGGCGTGAGAATAAAGTCAAAAGTGCAGTAGACACCCTATGAAGTTGGGGATGTTAGGAACTTGGAATATTTGCTGAGCAAAGCTGTAGGTGCTAAGTGGATACAGCCCCAGAGAGAGTCCATGAGGGCTGCAAAAAGCAATGTTGTGTGTGTGTGTGGGGGGGTGGGCTGTCCAAGGCCTTTGGAACTCACATTTTACCACCATGTACCTCCACTAGATATAGTGCTAGGGGATTTGATGTTTACCCTGCTGGGTTTTGGTATTATTTTGGCCTGTGCTCTTTTGATTCCTGTTTCCCTCCTGTTTGGAAAAGGAGTGTTTACCTTATTCCACTGTACTTTTGGATTGTGTAACTTGTTTTCATTTTTTTTTTATTTTAAAGAGAATAGACAATAATAAGAAAAATGGAAACAATACAGAATTTCAAAGAACAAGATGATATGAATTCAACAATGGTTGTTATATTGCATATTGTTGTCTTAGTTGTTCGGGTTGCCAGATACAACCATACAAAACTGATAAAAAACTAAGCATTAACTATTCCTTTTAAAAAACCAATAGAAATTAGTAGTAAAATTATCTTAACTATCTTGTGTATCTATATACATATATATTTTCCCCCCTTCCTTCTTTCTGTCTTTTTTTTCTTTTTTTTTTCTTTTTTTTTTTTTTTTGCAGTACTAGGGATCAAACTCAGGACCTTGTGCTTGCCAGGCAAGCACTTATTCCACTGAACTATATCCCCAGCCCCTTTCTGTCTTATTTTTATAGAAGTTCATAGCTAAGAGTTTCTCTTGAGTCTCAGAAAAGACTTCTACTTTGAAAAATGCCAGAACTGTTGAGATTTTGAGGAAAAGATTGTTGTACTTTGGTGATATGAAGGATAGTTGTATGATGTTAGGGGTGAGCAACACCAGTGTGAGGTGATTACAATTGTCCTTTTACTTTCTAGGGCAAGATTTCTCTTGAGCAAAGTACTGCAGGGTGGACACAATAGATATGGAGCTGGTTGGTAAAAGCACAGCTATGCAGTTCAGGGAAGCACCCAACAGAGTTAAGAAAGATGCCACCGTGGGCGTTAAAAGGAGAAATTTACAACAAATCTAGTTTAACAGATCTTAACTGGCTTCTTTTCAGATTCTAGAATTGGAAGCACTCTGCACTGAAGATGGTGCAGAATGCCTTCCTCAATATATGGCAGGTTTTATTTATACCCAGAGAAAAGGAAGTAACATATAGAAAAGGAAGTGATGTACATAGTAACAGTTCCAACTCACATCTGTCTGATTTGAATAGATTTTCTGTTGGTTGTTTGTGATTGGCTCAGATTCATCTAGGTGTTACAATAGTAGCTTACAACCTGTTTACATTTCAGGTTAGGCTGTGGTTCACTATGCATAAAGAAATCTTTGGGCTACACCTAAACTACATACAGAGGCAGCATCAAGCCAAACAATTCATTTTAACATGAGCCAGAAAGTAGTCCTGGGCAAACGCCTGCTGGACACTGGCTAGCAGCTATGCAAATGAACTGCACTCCAGTTATGCTTTAAAGTGAAGATTAAAAAAAGAAAACAAACAAAAAATAAGGTGAAGATGATGAATATGAAAGGCAGGGCACAGAAGTTAAGTGAAAACCGTCTTGGCTTAGAAATAGTCTTCAGTTTATCATTCCAGAAGGACTACTTAATTCCAAGTAAAGAAATGTAGTATCATGTCCCCATATTGTGAATATTTTCAAAAGTGCAAGTGTAATAAAAATCTGACAAGGATTCAACAATAAAATTAATTACTCACAAAGCTATTTGTGTGGCTACCTAAAATTTTAAAAAATCAAATAGTGATGGTCTCAGAAGATAAGGTTTGTTTTTCTCACAAGTAAAAGAGGACTGGAGATGCAGCTCACACCCAGAGGGCCTGCTGCGGTCTTCAGTGAAGAATGTGCCTGCTAGCATGCCCCACGGCACCCTTAAGGCGATCCTCCAAGATGGCTGCCAGGACTCCTGCCATTGTATTCAAGCAAGAGCCAAGAAAAGGGGAAAAGGACATGTGCTCAATGACTCTTCCTCCTTTAAGGACCTTTCTGAGATACCCCTACTGGACAACTTTCCTCTAAAAATAATTTATTGGCCAGAGCCACAACATATGGCTACTCTCTTGTAAGGCTTTTTGGAAAATCTAGATTTCACTGGGAACATTCCTATGCCCAATTAATTCAATTAGTAAGAAAAAAAAAAAAAAAGAATGAACATGAGGTCAGCAGTATTGGCCACATATACAAATTGATAAAAGTCACACTGACATTTGTCTTTTGCTTTTTGGTGTGAAATAACATCAGTGCATAAGACAATGTCTCTAAATTTTTGAGCAGAAAAAGTCAACCCATAGTCTTATATGTAGTAATGCCACAAGTCATATGAGAAGCAACTAAATAAATTTTCCAGTATATAAGGCTTTAGGCAGTATATCACCTGTGTTCATCAGATTTCAGTTGCTGTGACAAAATACCCAAGAAAACTTAAGGGAGGAAGGATTTATTTTGGCTCAGCATTTCAACATTTTCAGTCCATGGTTTTTTTTTTCTTGGCTCCACTGTCTCTAGAACTGTGGTGAGGCAGAAACATCATGGGAACACGGAGGAGCAAAGCTACCCTCGTCATGGGGGCCAGGAAGTGGTAGAGGGGGAGAGGTGCTCTGGAGCTGCAATATCCATTTCAAGGGCACACCCTTTGCGACCTACCTCCACCAACTGGTTTCCACCTCCTAACGACTCCATTTCCTCCCAACGGCACCGCCATCTGGAGATCAAACCTTCATCCCACGTACCTCTGGGGGACCTTTAAAACCCAAGGGTAACACCATTTATATGCACTTCAAACAAAAACTAAAATAATTTTATGCCAAGTGACATATTGGTCAAAAGTAACAACTACCATGAATTAAATGTAATAGATAAAGCACTGAAGGTAAGAATTGAGATCGTTAAATGGGTAGTTGATTAAAAGTTATTTTAGGTAGCTATTTAAAATAAGTTGTAAGTAAATACAATGTCAAATTAGGTGCTTCAGCGAATTACAGTTATTCCATAAGATTATTCAACAAAGTTGATCTAAAAAGAGACAAAAATAAAAAGGCTAATATCTATAATGATTTTGAAATATCATAAAAATTGAGGCTAGAAGTCCAAATGATTGAATTGGTATGTTCTTTTAAACTTCTAAAGAAAAAAAGTCAGGCCTATAATATAAAGAAAACAAAGTTCTATCCATACAAAAAGTGGAAAGTTTTCCTGATGACCTGAAAAATCTCATAAATCTGAAGCCCAAAACTGACAAAAACCTTTCAGTGAAGCTGAACCAATCCCTTGTAAATATAGAAGCATAAATATAGTATATAAAATATTAACTAATTTAATTCTACAGTATAATTCTCCTTTGATGAAGTGGTATTTGTATAAAAATGAAAATACACTTTATAGTTACAAATCCGTGAATAAGGGATCAAAAAAGAAAGATTATAGTCATTAAATGAAGCCCTAAACTGATTTAATTTATGGCAATGCATCTTTCTATGGAAATCCAGAACACCAATATTAGAAGAATATTCTCTTAACATGGTAAAGTCAACTTTCTTAAACCAAAGGCAATCTTACAATATCAGAGCAATTTACCAAAACTAAGATAAAACACAGTATTTCACCACAATTATTCTACATTGGGATTTGTAATACAGACAGTAAGACACAGAACAGTAAAATACAACAACACTGGAAAGGAAGAAAGGATATTATTATTATTTATACATGATTCAGTACTTCAATTAAAATCACAAAAGAATCAAACAAAAATAATTCATGGTTTAAAGGTGGTTACAACATAATCAAAATTTCTTAATGTACAATCCCTGGTATATAAAATGAAAGTTATATCAATTGTAATATATGATATACAAGTACTCATAATGCAGAGATATATACTATAGATATATATTAATGTATCAGATATGATTTTATATACCATGAGATTATATATAATATATAAACATATAATTATATATATAATATGTATATAAAAACAAAATACAAATAATATGAAATTCTAGTCATCAACTACAATAAATTTACACTAAGAAAACTATAGTCCCAGCCCATGAAACATGAAAGAAAATTTGAATACATTGAGAGCTTATGTTATGAAGGGGAAGGAGCCTACAATAGATTTTAAACAAAAACGGTGCAGTGTGGAACCAAGCAACCACGGATTTAAAGTCCTGAATCAGTGAACCAAAATATACTTCCCCCTTTAAGTTGATTTCCTCAGGGATTTTGTCACAGCAACAGAAACCTGATGAGCATGATAGCATGTTTTCCAAACTCTTTAACATTGGAAAATTTCTTTTGATGCTTCTCATGTGAATTATGACTTCACTGTGTACAAAATTATGGGCTAAATTTTTCCTGTCAAAAACAATGTATAGAGTTCATATAAATCAAATTCATATTGAAATAGGATTTTAGAGAAAAGATAGGAGAGATAAGTCAACAAAATGACAATCATGCATCAAGCATAAATCTTGCAGGGTGATGAAGACACAGGCCAGCACCCACAATGTTCTTAATCTGGAATCCTTGGTTCCTCTCCATCACCACCTTCCTTGGAGGCAGGGACATGGCCATGCTGGTAAATCATTAAAACCCCTGGGAAGATGGTTGAGGGCTTGATCTTCCCTTTACCCTGAGACTCTTGGACTCCAATACAAATTTCCTGCATGCAAAGTAAGCAGCCAAGTTCCAAATGTTAACATTTTCCCTTGAAAACAATTAGCATGTAATAAAATTAACCTCCAGCTCCCTGGAGACATGGTTATATTTACATTTCCCAAAATTACATTTAAAGAACTTGTATTAACTCTGAACCAGAAATCATGCTAACAGTACTTTTAAAATTGTTTGGGAGATATCTTACTAGTACCTTAAATAGCTACAATCAGGTTAAATGATTTTAAAAATGAAGTCTAGCAGGGAATTTGGAAGAGTTCAGTGTACAGAGCACTTGCCTGCCATGCATAAGGTCCCGAGTTTGGTCCTCCATAATAAAAAATAAACCCGAACAACAAAAAACCAAAAAATCAGCCAACTCAAAGAACAAAAGAGTCTGTTCCAACAACTGCTATTGCCATCAAATCTTAGTAAATGTCACCTGTGAGGGTATATGGTAAGCTCAGAGGAAATCTTCAGGTTATTGTTAAAAGGACAGAAGATGGATCAAAAGCATACTTACTTGATTAAAATTGCCTTCCATATTTATTAATCTGCTTATCATTTTGTAGATATTATCTGAAATCCTAAACTGGAATTGGTCCAAATGTGAACTGATTATGATGCTTCTAGAGGTGGGGAAGTCAGATGAATGATGTGAACTGATTAAATAATGGGATTGTCACAACTGTTTGGCTTTCTTCAAGTGCAAGAGTGGAAATGAACTTTGTGCCTTTCTCGTCTTGCTCTTTCTCACTTCTATCTCTAGTCTTGAGTTTGTAAAAACTCAAGAGTTGTTACAGGAAGTTCCTTTGCTTGTCCAGTGTGATTTGCTGTTCATCGTGGTTACTTTCCTTGTTACTGAAACACAATAACCAACAAGCTCACTAGAGGAGGAGGTTTAGTTTGCCTCACAGTTTGTACAGGGTTCGGTCCATAGTTGGCTGTCTCCAAGGTCCAAGGCCGAATGGTGTGGCAGAGGGGCCCAGCGGAGGAGAAGCTGCTCACATCATGGTGGACAGGAAGTAGAGAGAGTTATGGGAGGAGCTGGGAAGTCAGAAACAACGTTCCAGGTCACACCAACAGTGACTCTCCTCTTCCCCTCAGGCCCCACCTCCTAACAGCAAGTCAGCCAGAAGCCCCATAATCCGATCACTTTCCAAAGTTCCTGCCTATGATCTCAAGAGGGTTTAGCAGGACATTTAGATGTGAATGAAAACTCTAGGGTTGGGGGGTGCAAAGGAGATCTGCTTGCAATTGGCTCTTTTCCCAGTGGGTGAGAGAAGAGAAGGGGCAGCTTCATGCTGCCCTGGGTTTGCCTACACTTCCAGACAGTAGATGTCTTCTAACTCAAGAATGAGAAAATGAGCTAAGTATGAGTAAGAGTTAGTCTTCTTATTTATCTGATTTCCCAGCTTATAGACACATCTTTAGTACTTAGTAGACTTTAATAGGTATCTGGTGAAGGAAGATTTCCACTGATTTATACTAGCTGTGATAATTTCTCACAGGTTATTTGCTTTACACTTACTAATGGTTAATCTACAAATTAGTTAATCTGTTGCAGAGAACAGAGTTGGTAATGCATACAGAGCAAAACCACTAAAAAAATAAATTCTACACAGAGGGGAAAAATTAAATAAAGGCCAAAGAGTAGTACATCAAAGTGATAACCGTGACTGAATTTTAATAGTGGGATGTCTTTGTATTTTCTAAAATATTTACCAAATATACACTAACTTCATAATAAAAAGCATGTTTGTAAAAGTATTTTCAGATGTCTACACTTTGGATAGACTTGAGATTTTGTTTAAATGATGTCATAAAGCTCAATTGAGCTGACAGTTTTTTAGACAACCAACAGAATCTACCAGCAAAACACAAACCAAGATACCTCAAACACCCATTTTTCAAATGTGTACCTAGGAAGACTGAAATCTTTACTTTATAACTTGTGTATCCCTATGATGAAATAGTGAAGAGATCATCTTGCATGCCATTGTCTAATACTTAGGATAGAGGTCACAAGTGGCCCGAAAAGAACAGCAGGACCTGATGGTGACTATTTGGTAAACATCTGCTGTTTCCCCCTCCATATAACTTTGAACCTGACTTACTAGTACAGAATTTATATCAGTTTTATGTTGAGGAGATTTCTCCTTGTTTTGCAAGGACTCCTTTCGTGGTGTACCCTCAAATTACCCAAGAACAGGAACACACTTTGCTGGTACATCACACCCTTGGAATAAGTTAGACTCCTGCATTTGGCTTTCCCACAGTTCCCTGGGCTTCCCTCTCCCAGGCACGCACCCTATGTGGAAAGGGTATGTTCAGTTCTCACTTTTTGTACTTTATATGGACAGGTGTATTAGAATAATAATCCTGCTCTCACATCCAATTCTAGGCTTTTGCTCGCTTAGCCGACAGAGCTTTGCCAGGTCTGTGGCGATCCTCTCTCAGCGGAGGACACCAACTAACAGCCCATCCTGGGCCAGCTTCTGCTCAGATTGGAGAAGGTGGGGATGAGCGTAGATTCTCCGGCCGTGAACACTGTTGGTAGAGAGCATCACCCATTTTTGTTGTCTTTCTGCAGAGACTCAGTCAGACAATAAAGCTAGAGCCCTGGGAAGAAGTTATGAACTTTCTCTGGGAAGAACTTCATTCAGAAGCATATTGGAATGCCCAGCTGCTCGGGCCACATGCCTCAAACAGTCCCCTCAGGTGTAAAGCTAGTCCTTGATTGCTACCATTCCAATTCCAGTGTCTTTCTCTCAGGTGCTTCAGAATGTGGATGAAGTAGAGGGCACATGATCTCTTAAAATACTAAATTATTTAAAATTCAATATTTACAACACTTGCTAGACTGGAAGTTTTATGAAAGCAGAGACCCTGTATCTCTGTGTTTCCTGACCCTCTCTCCAGTGTCCTTCCTGGTGTTTGGCATGCAGCCTGGTGGGAAGAAACATTTGCAGAATGAATGAATGAATATATCTTTTGATTGTCCCTTCTTAGTCCAGTTCCTTCTGTAACTGCTCAGTAAACACTAGTCTGATTTGGAGCTCAGATTTGCAGGTAGAGTGGTGGGGTGGGGAAGACTGTGGTTTGGCCTGCTTGGCACTGTCACCCAGCCCTCTCCGCTCCTGGGAGATGGGTGAGCACACACAGTCCCTTCATGCAACTGGACTTTTCCAAATTGCTCCCCTTTCTTGTCTCAGCACAGTGTGTAAGGGGAACTGGGCAAATGTGTTACTTAGAGGGGAGCCTGCTAATTCCCTCTTTGCTCACCTCACTTAAACAAGAGAGAAGAAAAAAATTATTGAAAAAGACAGCACTTGGGATGAAAGAGTATATGAGAATGTTTCTATCTAGAGGTGCCCTGAGGCCTCATGTGATCGGAAGGAGGATCTCTGGAAGGTGGTTGGGTTATACGGCATTGGAACTGACCTGCTGTTGGAGGGTGGGGCCCAGTCACAAGCAGTCACTGTGGGTATGACTGGAGAGTGGTGTCTCCCTGCCCAGCTCTTCCCCAGGCTCTCTCTGCGTCCTGCGCACTGTGGCCTGAGCAGCTGTCCTTTGCCAGGCCCCTCTGCCATTCCGTCATGTCCGGAGACGGCTGACTACGGACCGAAATGGGAGCCGAGATAAATCTCCTCTCCCTGAATGGTGGGCATCAGGTATTTTGTTCCTATAACAAAGGAAGCAGCTAAGATGGAGGACCTCTAGTCATAATGATACCAGAATTTAGAATCTGCATTATCTTCCAAGGAGCACAAAGAGCCTTATAAGTACATGACCAAGTGATGGTGTGCAGGTGCCGGCCCATCTTCTGGGCTCTCCGGACTGCACTCCTCCCCAGGGACACTGCTCATTAAGAACAGAACATTTTCTTCATGGCTTCCACACAGAGGAATGAGGTTATGTACAGAATGTCTGTGAATCTTAAGGGTGGGCCTCCAGCAGTTCCCCTGTCCACTCATAAATCTCTGTGAGAGTGGAGGTCCATCAGTGTGTGCCTTCCAAGGGGACTCTGGGGCCAAGCACATGCTGTCCTTTCTAGTATAAAAATCAAGACCCCATTTCCAGTGGGAAAGAGTCCACAATTTTGAAGGCCAAACAGTAAGCAGCTCATGGTGACATTACTGGTCTGCCTTTTTCCTCCCACAGTGGCCTGCTGTGGAGACTGGAAGTACATTCAGTCAGCAGAGAGCTGGGACTCCCAGAGTTTGGAGGTGTGACCTTCGTTCCCCTCCAAGCCTGATGTTGTCTCAACACATGTGGTACAGCTTGCATCTTCCCATCCCCACAGGGAGGGAGATGACAATGGCTTGGAGGCCACTCTGCGTCTTCAAACACCTTCAGTTAAATGGTGCCCAATCATGACAAGAGGTCCAAAATCCCGCTGGTCCTCTCTGTGATGGAATACTTCACAGCTTCTCAAGAGTACAGTTTGAGAAAATTACTGAATCACCTGGGAAGTGGTTTGTGATAAATTAAGTGGAAAGAAGAGGTTATAAGATAATATGTATATTATAATCCAGATACATAGATAGATAGGTAGGTAGACATAGATAAGAGAGAGAGAGAGAGGATTGATGACCAATCTGAGGGCTGAGGAGCTCTTCAAAATACTACAAAACTTTTCAAAACACCTAATTTTACCCTGAGGAATTGTGTTGCTTTGTTATCCAACATCATCTTACCTTTATGCAAAATAAACACACACACACACACACACACACACACACACACACACACAAAACCCAGAGCCTTCCTGTTGGTCCTTCACTGAGCCTGTGATGGTCTCTGAGACCCCTTCTTCTTTTGTCTGCTCCCCTTTTGCTTCCCTCTAATCTCCACAGTTTTGCCGTCCCCTTGCATACTCCCGCAGCATCTCCATGCCACCCCAGCATGAAGGGACTTTTATTACCCTCTTGGGGGACAAGCACAGGGCTCCCAGAGATTCCAAAGTAAGGTGTTTTCAAATTAAACCCCACTTGCTAACTTTTTCCATCCTCTGAATGTAGGGGTTATGTATAATAACCAGCACGCTGTCTGGTAGAAGAGGAACAGAACACTCCATGTGGTAACACTGCACTTGCCATGTAATTAAGCAGACAGTGATAAACAGTCTTGACTTAGGAAATACCCCAATTCCACAGAAAACAGAAGAGTTACCCAGTCACAGTCAAGGCTGGACTCCAGTTGCTTGTGATTACATCTTAAAGCATTCTTCTTTCATTCTCTCAGGACTCTCCATTTATGTCTGGAAGAAAAAATCCAGCCGCACCCACATGTGCACCGCTTCTTAGAGAAAGTTGGATGGGTGACGGTGTCTGCCAGAGCTCTGGAGTTTCTAGTTGAAGTTGAAGTTGAAGCTGTGGGAATCAGAAAGAAAGTGAAAGACAAGGCCTGAGAGTGGAGGCCGGGACAAGCAGAGTGGGGCGATCTCACTGGGGTTATATTGGAAGATGGGAGCAGGGATGCAGAGCCAGGGTGAGGCTGGGCTGGGGAGGGTCAGGAAAGCTAGACTTCATTCCAGAAGCCCCGGAGAGGAAAGGCAGCCCTGGAGTTGGAGCGGCAGGCCCTCCTCTCGCCCTACTCCATCATTGCATCCCAGCCTCTGTCCCTAGCTCATCCGCTGCCTCTCACAGTTCCAGGTGGAGACCTCAGCTGCTGTGGACAACAGAAGAGAAGTCGCTTCAGTGCCCTGCAGCCCTGCTTCTGCGGTTCTGATAAAGGACATGAGGCCTAATTTAATTTGAAAATAATATAGTAAGATGAAAGGAAATCCCACTTGAGCTTCTCATTTTAAAAGAGTTAAAAAAATAGACAAAGTGAACCTGAGACCCAGAGCCTCAGAGAAGACCCTTTAGGCCATGAGGGCCAGCGAGGCCAGATGTTTTTCCCATCTGTGTCCTGTCGCCTCTGGCTTTGGGCTGGAGGAGGAAGAGAGGCACACAGCAGACAGAAGAGCAGGCCAACCGCTGCCACTGCCCTCTCATTTAGCTCATGGAAATTTCATAACTTCTAAGGTCTGATGCTCTGCCTGGACCGAGGAGAAGCCACCTATAACCCACTTGAACTAGTTTCATGGTAGAAACTTTTGTTACTGTGCAAATTGCACCCAAGATTAATTGAACTTGACAGCCTGAATGTCTTTTGCATGATGTAGTAAGGTAGTGTTTTTGAAAAATACCAGTATCTGATCCTTGGTGTGTGGTTTTTAGATATCCAAAGTATTCCCGCTTCTCAAATTCCTTCTAAGAAGCTGGAAATATGATACATTGCTGGGTTTTCTCTCTTTCAGATGAATCCCCACCTTGCCTAAGCAGAACTAAACATACTCCAAATTAATAATTCATCACAATAAAAAAAAAAAACTGAGGAATGATGTCCAGGCTGCCTGGCCACAGTTCAACACTAACCATTCTCTAGTTTACGGGAAATTAGGTTCCTGGGCCAGCTTTACATCAAATGGAAAAGTGTGCGCTACCATCTTGTGGACAGAGCATAAATAACAAAGGACCCCTCCATGACTCACTGTCCTCTGTGTTAGGGTGAACACCTGTCTTGTCCTGGGTTCCCATATACACCCATGATGACCATCCCATGTAGTATGGGATTTGGGCCCTAAACTATCTTTATCAACAAATCCAGTGTAGTTCAGTATGAGCTTACTGAGAAAGTTTTGGAAGACAAATACCAGAGACCCAGATCCTCATGTAACCTTTGTCTTTGACTCCTACCTCTCCAGCTTTGAGTTTTTAATCGCAAAATTAAATCGTTGATGCTGGGCATCTCATGAATTGAACATGGAGGTTCCAGTGACCAGGTCGGGTCTGGACAGTGACCTGTGGAGTTAAATGTTCTGATACCAAGAGAAATTGGTTTATTAGCTACCTATTTTTTGAATTAACATAAGAGTAGTTATTTTTCTCCTTGATGAGAAACACACACACACACACACACACACACACACACACACACACACACACACACAGAAGCTACGGTACTGAAGCAGTAGTGTTCCAGAATGTGGAAACAGGGACACCACCACTACAGTTGAAGGAAAGAAGCAGAGAAAAGACTGCAGGATCCTAGGATGAGAAGGGACCTTCCAGTGTGTTAAACCCAAGCAAGCTTTCAATGTTGGAATCACTTTTACAGTGTCCAGTTGCTCCTAAGAGACAGGGAAACAGGAGACTTCAAGTACATATTTTCAAGGATGCATTTGGGGAGGGGGCTGATGTTCGTTTTTGTTTTGGCTGGAAAATATAACTGGCCATGTGTAGATTTCCTTAAAGGAAAGTAGGTATATTTTCTCTACCTCCCTTAGAGATAGCTCACAGCTTGTCTCCTAGCAGCTCTCACACGTACACGACAGGCACGCCACTCCAGAAAGAGCAAGTTCAGCCTCACTCTGGTATCAAAGATGAGGCACTGAAGTTTTGCAAATATAAAAACCCTAAAATGAAAAAAAAAAAAAAACCAGAAGTGGTAACAAAGACAGCACCACACTGAGACGAGCACTTGTTCCCAGCCTTGGGTCCAGGAAGGACAGATTGCAGCAAAAATTCTACTTGTCATACTCCTGTCTGCTCCAGATCTCCCTGGCTGTGAGTATTTGTCTCTGTGTTTTGAGACTTTGACCTTCTTCCTCGGAGATCTTTAGTTTTGTTTTTTTTAGTTTTTTAATTTTTTTTATTTTGCTGCCCAAAGCATAAATAGAACAGAGACCATTACTTTAAAAGATATGAAGAAGCTTATAAAGCAAAGCTGGTTGTAAACTCTGCTCTGCTAATGTACCTTAAATCGATAAGAAAACTACCCAGATGCAAAGAGGAGAAGCAACTTCTACAATCCTCTGCTTTCTACAATCTGGACTTAGTATTTTTAATTTCCACATTTTTTAAATGTGAGATGAAATTTTAGATACCAATGCTCGCATTTTATTTAATTAATTTTTTGAGACAGTATCTTGCTATGTAGTCTAGGCTGGCCTTGAACTCACTATGTAGCCCAGGATGGTCTCAGATTCACAGTGATCCTCCCTACCTCAGCCTCCTGAGGGCTAAGATCACAGGTGTGCATCAACATGCCTGGCCTGATACTAACTTTTTACTCATAAAATTGTTCATCTTCTTTGCAGCTGAAGAAATCTTTGCTGGAAGTTTTACAGTTTTATGGTAACTTGAAATTATTCTAAGAATTTAACAGTGGGACTCAATGAGAAAACAATCCGAATGGGCAGAATATTCATACATAGTCAACTTTTAAAGTACATCTTTGTTCTGTATTTGAAAAACATGTGTAATTGACATGGAAGATACTCTGAGAGTAACAGCATTGTAGAAACCCCAGAAAACCTCAAGAATAAAAATTACTGCTATTGATTCAGTATCTATGAGATGCCAGGGAGTCTGCCAAGACTTTTCCCTCCTCTACGTCTAGCCTTTGCCTTCCCCTGAGCCTCCTCTTTCAAGCGTGGGCCACAAAATGCCATAGTCACTTCATAGAGTTGAAAGCACATGAGTCAGACTTGATGTAAAGATTGAAGCCCTGCCTGAGAGAGCTTTGATAAAAGAAAACTGTGTAAAAAAAAAAAAAAAGAAATCCACCCACAAAATGTCCAATTAGCATTTTGTTGTATAAGGTTGGAACTTTGTAGAGAGGTCAAAACTGGTCACACAGATGCTGTGTAGATGGCAGGACTACAGCTGCAAGAAGCCACTGAGAGGTGAGGTAAGAAGGAAGGAGCCCCAGCCCTGAGCTTAGGGCACACACTGGGGCGCAGGCAGGACGAAGACGTGCGCCTCTGATCCCCAACTCAGCCAGCAGGTAGGAAGTGTCATCATTTACATCATTTACAGAGCAGTCCCCGCAGGGCAGAGGGGCAGGTGACTTGTTCAAGGTCACAGGCAGATAAGCATTCAATCGGGGTTGCGAGTCAGGCTCCCTGTCCTCCAGCCTCCAGCTTTTCACTTCAGAACTATAAAACATAGCCCTTCTGCCTAAGCCCATGACTCTCTCCCCAGCAGGTGAGAACACACACGGTCCAAGCAGAAGGCCCCAGCACTGTTGGCTGCATATCTGCTTGTCTGACAGCTTCCTGACTCCTCAGTGAAATGATTCTGTATGGAGCTGTGCTGTAAGTAGACAGCAGGGAGGTCGACGGTGGGGGGGAATCAGGAGCCAATATTAGGTTTTTATTTAATTAACTGCATTCAAACGAGCTAATGTCCGAAGCAAATGCCTAACGGCCAGTAACACAACCCTTAAGGAATACTTGGGGCCCATTTGTCCAGCCCATTAGGACCAAAAGAACAGCCTCATAAACCTAGATCTGCCAAAGCCAGAAGAAAATGTGCATAATTGGAAAAAGGTTGAAAACAATCCTGGATAATAAATTGCACTTACCCAGTTCCTTTGTCCTTCCAACTCGACAATGAGCATCACATTTCATAAGGAAGCTATGGGTAAGAGAAAAGGGCCGAGAGGGCTCGCTGTGCTTATTAGACACCAGAGAGGGGCCTCCGAGGTTAGTACAAGCGGTTGTTTACTCAGATTCCACTGACTCCAATGCTGCCAAGAGGGGGGCACAACTGTCTGCTTCCCTTGTGGTCTAGGGCAGGACCCCACAGTTTGACCCTTATCTATGGGAAAGTTGGCAGGAAAAGATTAATAAAATCTCTTCTAATCAGGTGTTCTGATAATCTAAAGCCCCTCGTGAACAGACTGGCTGCCTACCTCGTTTCCTTGGACTGCCTGGAGTTATAATCCTCTCTGACATCTGTTGGATCTCCCTCCCTGGGAAACAGCTGTTCAACAAAAGAAAGATGAGCTGGAGCACTCTTGTTTACCAAGTGCATTTTCCTTAATGTGTGCGCGTGTGCGTGCACGCGTGCACACACACACACATGCACGCACACGCACGCACACATGCTAGTTTCTTGCAAGTAGTGAGCTCAGCTGGAGTGACTTAGGAGGCTCTTGGGGAATGCCAAGCTTCCATCAGCCATGGAGGTTGAAATGATGCCTCCCTGTTTGCAAGGCGTCCTTTGGGGAAATAGTTCATACCACCACCGGTGCTGCATGAAGTTGATCACTCGGTGCTTGCCTGTGAAGACACTGTAGGCTCATATTCTTGAACCCATCTCTTGGAGGAGGCAGAGATACCAAAGCAACTTTTCTTCCTGGCTGGAGGTTCTCATGAGCACCCCCACCTGTCCTCCCATGTTCTGATCCCATGGAAGCATGCCCCATGGAAGCATATCCCTCTACACAGTGTGGTCCCCAGGGTAAGAGGATTCAGAGTGCTTCTTAGACACACAATCTCTGACTTCACCTCAGCCCTACTGTGTCAAATCTGCTGCTTAACAAGATCCTTAGGTGATCTGTGCTTCAAAGCACTGGTCTACACACAACAGCACACATACAATGCAGCAAGTTCTATGCAGTCAGTGCACATAGAGGGAGAACCCATCCTGTGGCCATCAGGTGCCTGGGAACAAAGTAGGGAGTGTGTAGGTTGCAGCCCAGAGGACTAAATGTCTTACTGGTAAGGGAAGCACTCCCACCTTAGCAAAAAATAGCACAGATACACCACAAGCATGGATTTCATGTTGAGGCTAGTTCATGCTGCTTTGCCTAGGACTTTTCTGTAAGTCCCCCATTCTGAGAAAATCCTCCTTGCTGAGAAAATTACATCAGTTTCCCTAACATGTATGTGTACCCAAAGAGGCATGTGATCAAATTGCTTTAGAATTAAATTCTGTAGTTCTAAGTTCAAGTTTTAGCAGAGTAACAAACTGTTCCTGTTAGCTTATGAAACATTCTAAAACTTTCCTTTGCCTTATCTGCACAGTGGAGACAATGCAGCTTTTTTGTGGTAGTTGTAGGATTAAATTAGAAGCTACAGCGATGCAAGATCATTGTGATAGGAATGATTTACTTTCCATCCTGATAGCCCAGGGTGAAAGTTTGTGGACATGCTTTATCATTGGCTGCATCATCATGTATGCAAGATTTTGCCAGTATCATGAGAACATGACTTTCTCAAATATCCTCTCTTCAAACTCTCCCTGGTTTGTGCAGCTCCAGATGAATCGTAGTATCATCAGTCCAGCCCCACTGGTTTCTCTGTCTTTGGGAGAATCTTAAGTCACCTAAAACTGTTCTGCATCATTAATGTTAACGTTGTGTATGCTGGACTTAGTGGTTCAAATCTTAGCTCTCCCACTGAATATTCAGGTGGTCTTTGATAAGGTGCTTAACCTCCTGTAACTTGATTGCTTCGTTTGTAAACTGGTAGTAATGTGAATAGTTACTTTTCTCACACGTGCTTGGGTGCATGGAATGAGCTAATGTGAGATCAATGTGTGGTCTAAAGTAAGGGCTTAGGTCTAAAGTTCACATCCTTTCTGTATTGGTTAGGTACTATGATTCTTTAGAACACCCAAAGAATGTTCTGGAATGTTCTGGAATCATTCTGTCTCTTAAAAAGCAGTGTTGCAAAATGTTTAAGGTTGACATGAATAATTCAGAGATCCTGATGAACTTTGGACACTGCTTTAGCATGTCTGAGGCTGGCCTGAGGCTCTGGATTTCTAGAACTTTCTCAGCTGCTGCTACTGTTGCCTTACAAACCACATGTGGAGTACCAAAGCTATAAACAGTTGGTGGTCAGGTTAGGTGACCTGGGTCTGTGTCTTCAGAAATTCTGGGGGATGGAGGTGGGAAAGGAGAGTAGGGGGGCTGGGGATACAGCTCAGTGGAATAAGCGCCGGCCTAGCAGGCGCAGGGTCCTGAGTTCGATCCCCAGTACCGGAAAAAAAAAAAAAAGAAAGAAAGGAGAGTAGCTTTAGTGGAGCTAACTAACCTGTCATACTTAGAGATTATTCCTAACTAGTCAGAGCTTTAGATGATTTTTAATCCATTTTTCCTAAAGTCTACGGCATGGGATATTCCTCCAAACCTTGCCCCAGGTGATCAGAATCACCTGGGGTGCTTTTAAACTATAGAGCTCGGCTTCAGCGCTTTCTTACCCTGAGGGTGCCAACCCAACAGTCACAACTTGAGGAGAATTTCATTGTGGCTCACAATCTCGGTCTGTGGCAGGCTGGCTCTAAGGCAGAAAAGGCAGGGTTGAAGAGCCTCGGAGAGGATTGCTGCTTACATCATGGCACCCAGGAAGCAGAGAAAAGGAAACCCAGGAGACATATAAGCCTTTCTGGGTCACTTCCTCTGTGACCTCCTTCTTCTGGCCCCTAACAGCAAGTCAGTCATAATGTCCCCCAAATCTAATCACCTTCCCAAATCCTTGCCTCTGAGTGCCTGAGGCTCTTGCAGGATATCTAGACATCAACTATAACACCAATTTTCTAGATTGTCTCCTAGAGGGAGCCTAGAAATATATCATTTTACAAATACTTCAGATGTCTCCATAGCAGAGAAGTTTGGAAAACCCTGTAGAAATTGGAATGAGCAGGCAATAAGTGAGAGGTAGTGTAACCAAGGAAGGATTGGCAGGGTCTGTTGTACAGGATGTGGAGGAGGCCGGATGGAGAATCAGCCTTGCAGACAGAGGGTTTTGGTTGAAAGACAGCAGGAGGAACACTGGGTTGGGCCAGGCCATGTGGGCAAGGGCATGAAGATTGGTTCTGCATTTTGTCACATTCAGTTCCAAACCTACTGGATTTTGTTTGAAATGCTATGTAAATGTGTTCTATATAGATCATTAAAATGCTACAGTAAAAGAATTTCAAAATATTGGTTCTATACCTGAGTAGCACCAGAGCCACATGCAGTGTGAAGTTTGCATACTATGATTAAAAAATTTTTTGCTGTTCTTTCAGCTGCTGTATAAAAACACACCAGAATGGCTACAGTCAAAAAGGCTGACCATACAGAGTGGCAGTGAAAATGCAAATCAGGAAGAATCCCCATACTTGGATATATATCAGTGCCAACACTTTGGACATTTATTTGATAGTATCTACTGACATTGAAATAACACATTTCCTATAATCTAATAATTTTTCTTAGGCAAAAAAGAAGTTCATACATTTTAAGTGCACTTGAAATGAGTCTGAACAAAAAGTTTATAACAGGATGCTTGTTGTGGCTTCCACCGGAAATAAACCAGATTTTAAACAATAGTAGAATGGGAAGATTGCATTATATACAAAGAAGGGAATATTATACAGTGGTAAGATGACTCAACTATTGCAGCAGGAGATGTAATAGAATATGTATCATGTGATTCTTTTATATGAAGTTAAAAAGCAGGCAGAATTAATCTCTGTTGCTTGAAATCAACATATGATTGTCTTTTGGGAGCTGGAGAGGCTAATGCCTGGGAAGGCAGTAGGGCCTTCTACAGTACTGATAATATCCTATGTCTTAACTTAGGAAGTGATAATATGGATGGAATCATGTTATGATTATTTATTCAGTAGTATACTTGACATATGTATTGTTTTCTATAAAAATATTATATTTCAAGAAAGAAACAGAAGCTCATAATTTTCTAAATGCACTTAGATAGGCATGTTGTGGTGGTCAATCCTGATTGTCAACTTAATTGCACTGAGAGACACCTAGGACATTAGTATAGCACACTTCTGGTCTGTCTAGGAGTGTGTTTCCAGCGATGATTAGCATTTGGGTCATGGTACAGAGGACAAAAGACCTGCCTCAAATGTGGGGAGAACCACCTAACGGGCTGAGGACCCAGAAAAATCAAAAGCTGGGAGAAGAAGCCAACCTAGAGCTTACAAGCTGGATTCATCCTGAGCAAGTGCCTCTGTCACAGCTGCTGCCTTCACCCATGACCCTCAGGCTCCTGCTTCTGCAGCCTTCCAACGGGAGTGCACACCGGGAGCTCTCCAGTGGGACTCCAGGCCTTCAGCCTCAGACTGGGGCTGCGTCCTTTGTCTGTCTTGTTCCGAGGCTGCCAGCTCCTTGGTCTGAGCAGCTAGTATTTTCTCTGCTCTTTCAATGTGCAGTCAGCCACAGTGCAGTGTCTGCCTCTGATCTTGTCAGCCAATCTAATAGATCCCCTAATAGGGGGAACAGATCTATTCAGTCTGTTCCTCTAGAGGACCCTAACTAGTATTGATTTTTACACACACACACACACACACACACACACACACACACACACAGAATTCTAAAAGAAAGAGAGTCTACCATGGTCACTATTTCTAAGCTACATTTATATTGGCTTTGGTTCTCAAGACTCATCTCTGGGAGATGGCTGGCTCCTGGGGATTCCCTTTTCCCCAATAGTATGCTGCAAAAAATAATGTTTGGTAAATGGATATGATGCTGCCTCTTCCCAAACCATGTATTTCTGCAGGAGATAGCCCTTGGCAGCATCCATATCCCCCTTGGAGAGACGCTGAGGCATCACTCAACCCTGTGGAGTAGACTTACTCTTAATTGGGAAGAACAGCCAGGACTCATCGCTTCTGGAAACCTGCCCTAACCACTGAGCGTCACAGAGATTTCTCAATAAGGCCTGATCGCGCCTGTGACAGCTGTGGTGAGCCAGTGAGCACATGTTTCCCCTCTCCATCTATCCGCTGCCTCCCCACCAATGTATACATGACTATTTGTTCTGGTTTTGGCCACCAACTCTGCAAAATCTATGTTCTACAGCTCCCAAGGCAGGAGGTTTGGGTTTTCCTGATTACCCTGCTGGCACTTAGTCCTGGCCTCATCTCCAAGCCAAAGGCCTGGGTGGTCTTTGAGAAACCTGAGAAGGTCATTAACGAAGGATCATCTCCCCAAAGTGACCTTTTATGAAGGCTCCAACTAAAATCCACCCCCACTCCCCCACCTCTGGAGCCTTGTCTTCTGCAAGTTGAGAAGAGATGGTATCATGTGAGCTTCAGTAAGGACCTGGGGGAGTTCTGAGATGATGCAGATGCAGATGCTAATTTCAAAACAATCCCAAGCAAGTAACTTGTTGTAATAAAATCAGTCAATAGATACCTAATAAAGGCTTCATGTGCAAATAACGACAGTGATAGGAAATGAATTACAGTACCATGTTGGTTGTTCATATTTCATTTCTGTCTTGCTTTTAGTAGATTTGTTCCTGTACATCAATTTTACAGCAGGGCCTGAAAAGTGACAGTCTGCAGGCCTGATGTGACCCACAGATAGTTTTGGTTTGGCTTGCACAATGTTTTAAAACTCAGAAACTTCACACTAAAATCCATACTTACTTCTTCTGCTTAAAAACAGGAAGAACTGGCAGCATCCCCTTGCAAGGACAGTCTGCCAGGGCCACCATTTCCGTGGCCTTACCCCAGAACTGCTTGTCTCTGGCCCCTTTAAGAATTTTGTACTTCCACGCTGTTATGAAAGTGTCTGTCTTTATAAACACAGCCCGTACACGGGGGAAGTGTCCCGAGCTCTTGGCTCTCCGGACAGCACAGGCTTGGGTGGCCACACCTTCTAGGGTGCTGTTGCTCCCTCACCCCCTCCAGGCCACAGAGGGGCTGACATCCCCAAGAGGGGCACCTGATTCTACTGTGGCCTCTGAGGAGCTTGCTGAGGACCTTCTGGCCTGGCAAGGGAAAGGGAGCCAGGGGAACACATTCTGTGCTCGGAATGTGGGAATTATGAAACTGAGCAACTGTTGCCAGCCAGTGAGCGAGAGGATCACAGCAAGTGTGAAATGCTCTTGGGACCCCTGCAGGCCAAAGCCCCATGTGAGTCAGGTGGTGGTGGGAAGAGCCTACGGGAGGAGAATGTGAGGCTCATGAACCAGCAGAAGTGGCAGTAAGACACTAGGGCCTCATGGAAGGCTGAGACTGGCCTGTCCCCTTGATTCCTTTCCCAGTTCCACTTCTGAGGGACGTGGTCTTCACTCCTTGGATGTCCACAAACTAGGGTAAACTAGCTTCAGTCACCCTATATCTACCCTTCTTAAGAAAATCATGGTCTCAATTTCCTTAAGGGAAGGGCCCCACCATGACAGAAAAGTCAGGTAGAATGAAGTCTCAGAAAGGAGAGAAGACCCACCCCCTAAATATTCCAGATGTTTCCCATTTCTCTCAGAATAGTCCCTCTGAGCCTCACTGAGCCCATTTTCCTAGCAAAGGCAAAGTGGAGAAATACTATAACCATGAAATATATCTCATAAGTATTTGTCTGGTGTCACCCATATACAACCCATCCTGGTAGGAACTGAGAAGGAAATGAAGATGTCTAGAACTCTACGAGCTTACAACCCAGCGGCAAACACAGAAATGTCTGCACATTGCTACAGCACAAAAGAAGGGCATAAACACTGATAAATACTCGCTGATCCTCAGAGTCCTTAGGAGAAAAAAGGAAGACCTGGCCCTCTCTTACCTGGGGAGGGGCAGCTTTTGAGGAAAGGAGAAGGGGTGAGGGATGATTTTCAAGGAGATAATGACAATGGGACAGTGTGATGGACTTGAATGCAGGAGGCAGAAGAAGGACACAGGGATTAGAAGCACGGTGGGGAAGAGAGAATGATCTCCTACATAGGTGCTGGGGGCATCCCTGGGTGACAGTGTACTACCCCCACCCGGTAAGACTGTTGCTGGGAATCGTCAAGGCTCCAAGAGGAAGAGGTCACTATGGATTTGGAATTCTTCCCAAGAAGCTTGGCCTCCAGTAGGGTGTGACTTGTTGCTGTTGTTTTGTTTCATTTTAAACTAGGCCTTGGAAGAGGGTGGGAGACAGCAGGAACCCCCAGGTGAGGGCGCCAGGGCAGGGGAGGCAGCTGCCAGGCTCTGGGTGGGGAGCTCACCATGAGGAGCTGTGGAAAAGCACTGTTGGGAAGCCTGTCTGGAGCAGCCCGCGCAAGGCCTTGGATTTCAGGACAAAGGGTTTGGACCCAGTCCTGGAGGCGGCAGGAGCCAGAGAAGACTGGGGGAAAGGGTGGACTTGATGAAAGAGTGCCTCATTCACTGAAGAAAAGCACTAGCACAGCTCATTCTTCTCTTTAGAAAACAATCATAGAATGTAACTTTAAGTGCACCCCCAACCCAGCCAACAGCATATACCAGTCCGCCAGGCTCCCGGGGAGTTCAGGAGTTCACACTCAAAGCGCAAGATCTGTTTTCCTTGGCATTTGAGGATGTCGATGGGTGATGCATGTCCTCAACTGGGGGCAGCCTGATGCTCCTTGGTCTTACACCAGAGCCCTCTGCCCTACTCCCCAGCCTCCCCCAGACCTCTTGGGGCTCTCAGGATGCTGTGGCCATAACAAGGAAGCTCCTGGGCTTCCTCAGGACATCTTGGTGGTGCAGATTCTTAGAAGAGGGCTTCATCTACTGCCTCTCCAGCTAAGTGTCAAGGAGGGGCCAACAGCGTGTGCAAATGCCTCCTTGCATCTGGCACATAGATAGACACCTGTTAAGAACATGTTTATGATAAGTTTGGCTTTTAGGGGAAACTTGATTGGATGCAGGGCCTCCACAATGCCCTGCAGCTTCAGCCCTGCTGTAGTTTTTATTTTGAGGCAGGATCTTGCTAAGTCACTAGGTTGCACGGGCTGGGCTCACACTCATGGTCTTCTTCCCTCCCAGAGTGCTGGGATTGTACATGTGTGCCGCCATGCTTGGCTTTAAATGGCAATTTTGGATTATTATTCTCTCTTTCTCCCTTCCTTCTGGGTGACCATCTTCCCGTGATTTCTTCATTTCTCTTTCCATTTTTGGTAGATTTTCAGTAAATCCCTTCTTCCCTCCTCTCTGTCCCCTTCCGCTCTTTCTTTTACTTCCTATCTTCTTGTAACTTTCTTTTTCTCTACAGGAACTGGGAAAGACAGGGTGTGTGGGCGGCCATGGCTCCTATCCAAGGAAAGTGTGAGGCTTTGGGCAAAATAGACTCGCATTTCTTCCAAACATAGGTCTAATCTGAACAGCCTCCAGGCTCCAGTCTCCAACCCAGCTTCAGTGGTTTCTGCTGAACTCCATGAGGAGAGACCCCAGGGATGCTGTGTCGTTAGTCTTGACTTGGAGAAAACCAGCTTTCTGTGTGCCTACTTGTCTTGTAGCTTGGGGGACCCAAGTTCCCTTTCTTCAGGTTCCTGGAGCCCAAGAGAGACTCTTCGGAGAGGAATGCCTGGCTTAAGAGAAGCAGGACTTCATTAAAGGGTTGATTTATCCCCAAATGATCTATTGTTATGCATCAAACATGTTTTCCGTACAAACCAGTTGGCAGGGAACACGCAGATAAATTACTACAAGATGTAACCAGACAAGCTGTTCAAAAGGAAAACGATTCTCTGTGTGTGGAACTCAGGAGAGCACATCTATAAACATGTGTTGGGAAATCCATTTATTATAAGTTGGCTGAAAGAACAGGCTGCTGCCCCCAACTACCAGCTTGCTGCAATATCTGATCATTCTTTTAAAGCCATTGTCCATTGTCTCCGTGGTGAGGATGGAGAATTCAGGGTACAACTACTCCACAATGACTTCTCAGGGGAAGCAGTGCCAGGTGATCTTGTAGACAATGGCAAATTTTCTCCCTAGGCAAAAGTGATGTCAGCCAAATTTTGTTCAGTGGAGAGAATGGGATGGAGTGGTTCTACCTGAATATAAAAACATTTCATTGATCTGACAATCAATATCAAAAGAATAATACAGTATTATAACAGTGCACCATAGTGCTATATAGTATGTTTTGGAAGAAAGTACCAGGGCATGGGATCAGAGAATTCAGAGTATAAATCCCTGCCTGCCCACAGGTCCCTTGATCTGTGTCCCTTGGAAAATTTTTGAACTTTTGTGAGATACTTTTTCCCTGTCCTTCAAGGAAGTAGGTATATGCCGCTTGCTTTGACAAGGTTATCGACTTTGCTATGGGCAAAAACCACACCTGGCTGATTACATCAAAATTAATTAAACCAAATGAAGTCTTCAGTTTCTGCATCATATAGGCCCATTTCAAGTACTTAGTAATCTCACAGAGCTGTGGATACTGTATTGGGCCCCAGGGACACAGAAAACTTCCCCCTCTAAAGGGGGGCATGGTATTACTGTGGGAGGCCTGTTGGACAGTAGTATCCCAGACACAGATGAGATACTTTATATATCACTGTTGTTTCTCTCCTCATCGTTTTCAAATGCTTTCTCTCAAAATACTTTGTTACAGAGCTCTGTATCTAGTAAGGAGGGATGCTCCTTCATAGCCTCCAGTCTAGACTAGGACAAGACTGTCTCTTTACTGGGTGTTCTAATCTGGCTTAAGTGTAACAACAACAATTACTAGAAAGCTGGAAAAAATACCAAATAGAGGATTTCTAAGCCTTTAGTTAAAAACACACCAAGTGCATGAATATGAGAGACCTTGTCTCCAGCCACAAATGTATCTCAGAAAAGATGACAGACTGGAAGCAAGTTGGAATCAGCAAAGACCCTGTCAGAATAGCCACTGAACACTCTTGTTCAAGCATGGTGAGTGGTGCCTAAATGGACTTGTGCTAACATGCTTGTAAATCTTCTAATGCTTCATTTAACTGCCTTGGAAAAAATCCCGGTGTAGGTGAGAACTATCCCAAGATATGTAGCTGAAGCTTAAGAGTTTTGCTCAAGGTGAAAGCAGAGTGGCTCCAACATTGCCTTCACCTGGTTGAGGACCATCTGGACTTTCTGGGGTATATCCAATGTGTCTATGCTGCAGCTGATCAGACTGTGGCCCACTGAGAAGGCCTTGATCCTCAGAGTATATTTCCTGGAAGAATGGGAAAAACAAGCACAGGTGAGGTTGCTTTTCATAGGTAGAAAAAAGAAAAACAAAAGCAATAACTATTTACTGAGTGGCTCTTATATACCCTGTTCTAGTCATATTGTACTGGTCGTATGATTTAATCTTCACCATAACCTTATAAAGTAAATACTATAAATGTCCCCATTTTATAGATGAAGTAAGCAATGAACGATTAGGAGCTTACTCAGGGTTACAAGCTAATAAAGGCTGGAGCTGGAACTTGACCTGGGTGGTCCCCCAAGAGTTCACATTCTGAATCACAGTGCTCTGGAGCCTGTCAGGGTAAGTGCTCTCTCTGCAGCTTCCTGATTTAAGTCTCCAAAAATAATGAACTTTAAAATGATACTTGAAGATTTTCTTCTGTAGTTTTTCTGGCCATTGCAGGAAATAGCCTTAAGTATTACAGAAAATAGTGTTTAAAAGTGATGATACAAGCACTACTTTCTAGATAAGGATTCTTGTAGATTCTACATTAAAGACATTTCATAGATAAATGAAAATAATGAATTTGGGGGGACAGTGAGATGATTTCATTTTTGAATTTGTGTGTTGGAGTTTGGATCTGGAATGCTCCTCACTGGTTTGTGTGTGAAGGGTTAGTCCTCAGCCCTGGCCCATTAACTACATAACAATTGGGAAGCGTGGAACCTTTAAAAGGGGGAACCTAGCAGAAGATTATAGGTCCTGGGGGGTATGGTATTGAAGGAGACTGTAAGTCCCCAGCCCCTTCTCTTTCTCATGTGAATAGTATCACCACACACTCCTGCCTCATCATAGCCTCCAAACCAATGAGGCCAACTGACCATGAACTGAAACCCACAAAACTGTGAGCCAAAATAAAATTTTTCCTACTTTTAAATTGATTGTCTCAGGTGTGCTGGTATAGTAATGGAAAGTTGACTGACTCAGTGTGGGACCATTTTGTCTTCAGTGCCCAGTGAAAAACGACCCTTAGATTGGAAGGGTGGGCCACAAACTGTGAGCTGTCTGCTTGCTTTATAAATAAATTTGTACTGGGACACAGACACAACTGATAATTTTAGATTGTCTGCAGTGGCTTTGGCCCTGCCACGGAGTTGAGTGTTGACAAACGTTATGGCACACAAAGCTGAAAAGATGAGATGTAATTTATAAGAAGGTGTTTAAATTTTTAAACATTTTATTAAAGACACATTGCCATTGATCTCCCTTTAAATATTCCTCCTCGTTTTCAGCACACTTGTCTGGCAATTCTTGCTGCTGTCTGAAGCAGCTCTATAGGTCCTTTGGTGAGCATGTTCACCTGTGCTGTCCTGGCTATCTTGATGTCCTGAATTGAGTCAAGACACTGACCTTTCATGGTCCTTTTGACTGTGGGGAAAAGCCAGGCATTTCTCAGTGCCAGATTCAGTGAACAAGGTAGGTGAGGACACACCATAAAGCTTTTAGGAGCTGGCATCCCTGCAGCTTTGATCACACCGTGTAAAGACGTTCACTGTAGAGGACTTCCAAGGTGCTTCAGAAAGTAGTAAGAACAGAAGGATACATGTGGGGGAAGTATTTCAAGGGGGCCTAATGGCAGCATGTCTTTTACTATCATACATTTTTAAAATTTAAACATTTGTTGTATGCATTGACCCGGCCTCATATATATCATCTGGCCTTTTGTGGAAAAGATTTGCTGATGACCAACTCAGATGATAGTGAGAAAGCAGAAGCAAGAGTAACAGGGAGTCTCAGCTCACCGCCATGGCTCCCAGGAGACTGAAAACACAAGGGCTGGATAATGATGGGTCAGTAAAACCTGATGCTGGTCATAACCCCAATCTGCAAACACGGGCAGTTTGTGCATCAGAGGGCAAAGACTCACAAGGGAGCTATGTTGCAGTCTGAATCCGAAGGCCCAACCAACCCCCTAGTTAAGGAGAGTGAGAAGCCGGCCTGGGAGCCTCCGATCTCCTGTCCGTTTCTGTGTACAGCCTAGTCCCAGGCAACCGTCGTGTGTGCGCCTGTCGTAGTTCACTGCTAGCACTTTGCTGTCCGTGTGTATGATCTGCGGGTAACAGGTAGCTCCTATGTCAGCCTGGCGCTTATGCAGAGACTGGGAAATAGGGGCACATAGAAGACCTGAACCAAGGGCCACGCGGTGCAGACCTGGAGAAGCCATACGTAAGCAGTGGCCATAGGCTGGGTGGCAGGGCACAGTGTGTCCTCAAAGACTGCGTGAGCCAGCAGTGAAACCATGAGAGTCCGTGGTCACTGCCTAACCAAAGCGCTCCACTCCCATAAGCCGGGAAGTCGCAGCCAGCCCTGATCGATCACTGTGCAGGAGGCACACTGTTCTCAGCTCCTTGCAAACTTTTTTTTCTTTAATTTTCACAGCAACTCAAGGAAACAGGGTATTCTCTTTATTCCATAAATCGGGAAACTGGAGTCTATGGAGGCCAATTACTTAACTCCAGGACACTCAGAAGACAATGGTACAAGTAGGTTTTAAACTTAAGGAGTCTGGCCTGGCGTGGTAGTGCATGCTTATAATCCCAGCACTTGGGAGGCTGAAGCAGGAGGATCATTGTGAGTTTGAGAGCAGCCTGGACTATAAAGTGAGCTCAAGGTCAGCCTGAACTGCAGAGCAAGACCCTGTCTCAAAAAGACAAGACAACAAAAATTTTAAAAACTTAAAAATAAACCGAAGGAATCTGAAACCGGAGGCAAATCCTGTAGTAACTCTGCCCTGCTGTGCTCTGTGTGGCTCATCTACAGCCTCTTCACCTTCACGGTTTTCAAGATGCTCCAAGGGTAGCTGTTCTCTACTTCCCTGACTAGAACCAATGCCTAAACACAGCTTGTTACAGACATGCGCACCTCAGCCAGCTTCCTAGTGAGTGGCCTCTGTCTAATTAATGAAGCATATGGTGCCAACGGGGCAGACACAGCATGTGCTGCTCTCTTTACATTTCCAGCACTCGTTAGGAGTGTTCTGTCTTGCTGACTTTTGTATAATTTGAAAGAATGCATTATTTTAAACTTTGAGTTGCTGGAAGAACTTTAAATGCAAGTCCTTGCTAGTCACATTCCAGTCTGAGGTCTGGCAGCACGGATGTCACCTGACAGCTCTCCAGAAATGTGCAGTCTACAGTCTCAGGTCCTACTCTGGGATGGCAGAATCACAGCCTACATTTAGCAAGGTGACCGGATGATTCCTACGCACTTTAAAGCATTGCAGTCACAGCAGCATCGGTATCATGATAACAGTTCGGACACCCAGGTTCCGTAGGACTGAGGCAGGCTGACAGAAGCTCAACATCCCAGTATGTTTTAAAGATCCAGGGTGATTCCGATATGTGGTGAAGATTAACATCTGTTGGAAATGGGCTATGATTACGTGGAGGGATGAACGCTTGTGTTCCTGTTTGCCTGGAGCCTTTCCCATGACACAGTGCCTCCCCGACCACCCTGCTCACAAATCACCTCACTACTACTCACCATCAGTGCCTCAGTTTGAGCCCCAGAGTCCCTTCCATCCAGGCCATTGGAGCCAGGTGCCACCTTCAGCAGCTGCCCCGCTCCTCCATCAAGAGCCTCTGTGGTTTCTTGTGCTCTTGCTGTGTCCCGCACCACTCCAGTGATCATGGCAACAACGGGATGCTGAACCCTGTGCAATCTGGACAGTGGCCACGGCAACTAGCACTCAGCACACACTCACTCACCATGCATCAGACTCGGGTGTGTACCACCAGAATCCAGACCCACTCCAAGCCTGTTCTCACCTCCGTCTCACAGGTGGTGACCTGAGGTCCATGAGGATTAACCAGCCTGCCACACCAGCTGCTCAGGGAGACATGCTGAGCGGGAGAACCGGCACAGCCGCTGTCCCCCTCCCCGGTCTGCCTTCCCTGAACCTGCTCTCATGGAAACGAAGCCACCCCAAGATTTCCATCTCCCACCCCTCACCCCCACACCACACTCCCAGAACCTGGCCTTGACACCCTTCAGCCACAAAGCAGACCAGCGGAATTTCTCAATCTTCCTCCGCCTGAACGGCAATAGCTTCCACATCAAAGGCTTGCTCCTGACTTGTTTGACACAGTCCACGTATAGAAAATAATACACAGAGAGGGAAGAGTCTGTGTGTGCACCATGCCCAGAACTGTGCACTCTCAACGTAGAAAGTTGAGCTCTCTGTGCTCACCCTGCAGATGATATTGCCAAGGACTTGAAATCCTCAGCTCTGTCATGCTTTTGCTAGAAAGTGGAAATGAACATTACCCCTACTATTGTACTACCTCCTCAGATGTACTAGTGCTCCCGATTGCCATCATAATGTGTGAAATGAGCTCATTTTGAATTTTATCAAACCCACTGTCCAGCTTCTAACAAGCAGAACAGCAGCACTGATAGTTTGTGGGGATTTCTGACATTATTACTAGTAGTGAATCTTCCAAATATATATGTCTGGGTAGTGCACTGTGAGCATAGATGACCTTTCATCTGAGAAGATGTGGCACATGCCCAGAAGATTCAGCAGCAGTTAAAGTGTTTGGGCCAAAGGAATGGACATGGCCTGTGGGAGACGAAAGGGTGACTATCCCAGGTGTGATGCAGAGAGTGTGTAAGAGGCCGGCCCTGGACTTCTTGTGTGTGGAAGGAGCGGCTCACCCTCACTCCCACATTCACTGGGTCCCTGTGGTGGTGCAGGCACAAAGCAAGTAGCCCAGTTATGATCCTGAGCAAGACTGATGTAGTTTCTGTCTTGATTGGCTTGTTTGGAGAAATTCAAATATTAATGTAAGTCACGATTTAAAATTGTGACCAGTGTGCCGAAAGGAAGCGGAGATTCTCGATATGAGGCAGGCGTGCAACAGAGGAACCTGATCTTGTTGGGGAAACAGGACATTTTGCCTTGAAGAAGAACTTGGAGAAAAGAGAACATTTCTGGCAAAGGAAGAACTTATGAAAAGGCCCTGGGGTGGGGGAGGGAGGATGTATTTGAGAAAATGAAAGGAAGCCACTATGTATTGAGACCACTTTGATTAAGAAAAAATGGCTGCCTCGGAAGAGGAGAGACTCTGGGTGGGGCATATGTACAGGGGCTCCAGCCTCGGGGAATAAAAGAGAACATGAACCATTGTGACTTGAATCCAGGCTTAGACCAGCACTCAGACCATTGGAGTATGAATCTGCTCTTCTCCAATTTGTCGATTCTAAGGATTCAGGACAGCCCAACATAGACTTCACAAGGCTGTCTGACAAGTTTTTCCAAAGTGACTATCTTGGCTAGGGCTTGAAAAGTTGGGTTTTAGCCATTGCTGTACTTCCTTTCCAATCGGGAGTTACCAGGTTCTGCAGTCCTTGAAGGATTCCTTAGAGCACTGCTACTCAGGCTGGCATCTTATGCTACAGAACTTGCATCCTTTGATTCTAACACAGCTACAGTTTGGGCAGCACCAGTTTAGAGAGGTGTTCTCACACCTTTGCTGCCTGTCAGTCCTTTTGAGATGAGAACTGATGCCTCTGCTCCACCCCTACAAGTTCAGATTTCATGGCACAGTGCAGCATCAGGAGATGGAAAGTTCTACAAGCTCCTCGGGTGATTTCAATGCTTAGCCAAGTTGGAGAATCGAAGTTGTAGAGGTTCATTCCCAAATGCCAGTGCACAGGTCCACTGTAACAGAAGCGCCTGGGGGTTTGCCCATCAATCTCCAGCCCTACATCTGATTTAACACACTGGGATTTCTAAGGGCAAATTTCAAGAATAGGGCTTCAGAAAAAAATTCCCCCAGCACTTAAAAAATGGGAACACCAGGTGACTTTTTAAACCTATCCAGGTTTGGGAAGCCCTGGTTCAGACGGGGACATCCAAAATTTAATCTGATTTAATCTAGATTGAGGTCTGAGATTCTCATTTCCAACAGGCTCCAAAGCACTACTGCCAAGTTAAGGATCACAGTGTACTTAGCAAGAGTTCAGGGACTCTGGTGAAAAAATGGACAGTCTTTCTCTAAATCCACCAACGCCCTTACCGGAAACCTGTTAGCATATGGGGTCCTTGTTTGTATGTCCCCCTTCTCTTACTAAATACTACCTTCTGCAGGGCTGGGGTTGGTTCTTGTACTATCTGCATCACCAGCATCTACACACAGGGCTCAGCATGTATGACAAGCACCACCAATGGGATCTGAATGAACCACATCCTGTGATGTTTTGGAGTCCAAGCTGCAGAGCCAGCTGAAGGTGAGACACTCTACAACTTGGGCTTCAATCACTGCCAGTCACCAGTTCCAGCTGGGTGAGATCCAGCGCTAAGCTGCTGTTACCCAAGCTTGCCTGGTAGGGGGTAGGTCAGGTCAGAACGGGCCTCTGGAATATTAATAATTTTGCCCAGCAACCACAGCTGTGATATTTACAGGCCCATGAAGCACAGGAGGCAGCCTGAGGTTGCTTGTGCAGCTATGGACTCCAAGGACTTACTCGGCTCCAAATGGAGCATGTATATTACCTGAGGTTGCCAAAACCGTATGGGTCACTGGCTGTCACTGTACAGAGAAAGGCAGCAGGCCCTGTGCTCAGCCGACACGAGAAAGCCTGGGTGAGAGCAGTGGTCAAGGAGAAAGTGCAGTGGGAGCAGAGGAGCTCTGAGGGATATTGTTCAGGCCTTTGGAATGGGAGAGGACTACCTCTGCCTTTCGACTGGGAGTCCCTGGCTGGTTGGAATCTGACAAGGACATACTACTTTAGAAACTCTGCTCCAGGGCTTTGTTTCATCCCCAGGATTCTTTTTGCACTGTGGCGGATGTTTTCCTCCTCCATATTTTTTGACACAGTGACCGTATGGTTTGTGAGCTGCACGTAGGATGGTGTTGGGCTAGAGAAAGGGACAGAGAGAGGAGAGAGGGGGCAGTCGAGAGCAGAAGAGGCAGTGAGGGAAGGGGGGAGACAAGGAAACACGAGTGTAAGTCAGTGGAAAGAGCAGAGTGGGGAAAGTCACCCAGGGCAGAGGTGGAGACCCAGGGCCAGGGTCTCCCTTCTTGTTAGCTGCGCGGCTGTATGATAAAGGGTGATGAAGGGTGGTCTTAGCGTCTTGTGGGGGTCCCTTGCATCATACTCACCTTAGCCTTTTCACAGGGCCCAGGACAAGGAGTTTCTGGTCTTTCCCTTCAGCTCCCAGTGTGTTGCTCACTCTCCCCGTGAAATCTCCCCTGCCGCTTGCCCTCACCCTACACTGTTTCCTAGGTCGCCTGACGTGGACAGTGACACTCTACCACCATTGTAAGCCATCTTGATGTGGCTCTACCACACTTCGTCTCTTCACTCAGCCACCCCTAAACCCCAGCTCTCCCCTCTGCTCACAGCCTGCAGAGGGGTCTCATCCTCTCTCCCCATTCTGTCCCCAGACCTGGGAAGCTTTCCAAATAGCCTGGTGTTTCTCAGAGTGTGTTCCCTGGACCATCCACTTCAGAACCACGGAGGTGGGCATGGTAAAGGAGAGGAGGAAAGGAGGATTTTTTAAAAATGCAGATTTCGGGGGGCTGGGGATATAGCTCAGTGGAATAAGTGCCTGCCTAGCAAGCGCAGAGTCCTGAGTTCGATCCCCAGTACCGAAAAATAAAATAAAATAAAATGCAGATTCCACTGCAGATGAGAGGCAAGAGCAACTCTGGGAAGCTGTTTGTAATCCTTGACCCAGAGGAGCTGAGAAGCCCAGAAGAGTTCACGAACCTCAGCAAGACCATCTCTTAGGCTTTTCATTGCTTTCTCCATCAAGACCTGGCTCAAACGATGCGAGAGTCCCCTTCCCCTACCTAAGTGTGTGTGTGGGGGGGCGTGTACTTTACACAATCCCTTCACTTTCCAGTTCTAGGCTTCTTGGTCTGAAGGCAAGAGAAAGCATTCAAGTCTCAGATGAGAACAGAGAGGACAAGTCACATATGCACAGGAGTGAAGCTACAGGCCGCACCCGCAATTAAGTGGGCAGCAGCTCCACAATGCAGTCAACTGTAGTTTGGTAGCAGTGCCACCCTGAGACACCAGACCTTCTGAAGTTTTAAAGGAGACTACAGATCAGGATTTTTATGTTGGACTAATTATTTTATTTATAGCTAATTTCTTTTTAACAGGACAAACAAAATACATATTTTGGACACACTCAAGTTGCTGAGTCAGTATTTATAACCCTTGGATAAGAGCTCTCTAGGGTTGTTTTCAGCTGAAGGGTTCAGGAGTATACCAGGCCTGATTTTTCCTAGTTAACCAAGTTTTCTGTTGCTGACTGGAGTTTTGTGGCTGATCCCTCTTGTACTGGTCAACCAGGACAAAATACATGACACCAGCAATTTAAAGGACAAAAAGGTTTTGCCTCATGTATTTGGCCATAGGTTTCAGAGGGTTTAGTCCAAGGTACCCCGGCTCCAAGGTAAAAATGGCCTTGGCAGAAGGGCATGGAGGAGAAGAGCTGCAGTCAGGAAGGAGCTGGGGGCGAAAACAGCTTTCCAGGCAACACCCCCAGTAACCTGTCTCCCAGCAGCACCTTCGGCTAGGAACTTAACAACGGCTGAGGTGTCTACCTCACTGTCTGAGGCACAGACTGGGGAACTGTGCTTCTTGCCAACTTCAGCTAATGCTGATGCCAGGGAGGCCCTGAGACTCACTGTAGACTCAACATTCAGCTTCTACCCTGTTTCCTTTCTCCTTGGAACCTGCACACAGTCCCCAGGATCCTAAGTCACTTCCTGCAGTGGTTACTTTGAGTCTTCTTGGGGTTTCTCCCAATACGGGAATCGGGTTAGAAATAACTATCATGTTGCGAGCTGCTGTGTTGCAGCCATTCATCAAAACCCTGTGCTGTGTCCACCCCGTCTCCTGTCATAAGCTCTTAGGAAGACATTATCCCTAACTCCAGGGCAAGACACTCAACCCCACAGAGGTCACATGACTTGCCCAAGATCACCCACTTTAGGGTTATGAAAGTCATGATCCAAACCCAAACACTCTGACTCCAGAACCTGGCAATCATTAATTTATAGACCAACCTGGTATACTTAGGAGACACTATTAATAAAGATGCCAGGATAAGCTGTAAACCAGGACTGTTCAAGGCAATCCAGGACATATAGGTACCGAAATGGAGTCTCAGCTGACTCGTAAATGTTCAGCAGAAGATGACGGGACAGGGGAGGAAACACTGTCGAAGGGAAGGCTCAGTCTTGGAGTTTGTCAGACAATCTAGCCACCGCAGTGCTCCCGATAGAACAAAGCAGGGAATCTCCTCGTGTTCGTTCTGCGCACTCTGCCGTCCTTTTGCGCCCACTCACAAACCACTGGAGAAGGACAGGGTCCCTCAGGCCTGGAAGTACAGATGCAGACAGCTGAGGAAAAATCAGCCTTGCTTTACTTCTGATGTTAGGAACTTTGCACAAAATCCTGCCCATCACAATGGTTTCTTAAGAGTAAGAACAACAGCTGCTGGGTACTTAGCTCTACGTGATTTATGTAAAAAGGAAGGGCGGTTTCATCGCGCTGTTCCTCAGTCCCACGCGCAGGGAAACGCGAAACAGGCTCAATACTGCCATCTCGTGTGCAAAACGGGCATCCGCGGGACGCAAAGAGCAAAAACAGTGAAAAAAGCAGGAAGGAAACCAGAGGGGCGAGGACAGACGGACAGAAGATCCATGAATTAGGAAACATCTGAGGGCTTTATGCGTACAAAAGTACTCTGAGAGAAAGATCGAATCTGGTGCTTTCAGTAGATTACAATGCTCTGTAGCGAGTCAGTCCCAAGTGATATACCAGTCATGCAAAACCGGAAGGGCCCCACAGTGAAACAAGCTGCGCTCAGGGAACAGACTTGGACAATGCCTGTGGAGAAAACACAGGTGAAACTCTTACCTTAAGCTCCCCACAGGACAGAAGTCTTGACCTGTGGGCTTTGATCACCCCGCTGGGCTTTTGTAGAGGTCAAACAGCACAGTAAAGCCACGTACTAGCACTCAGGAAGCAGAGGCAGAAAGATTGTAAGCTCAAGGACAGCCTGAGCCACCTAACAGGAAGGAAGCAAGGAAGGAAGGAAAAAAGAAAAGAGAAAGAAAGACAGAAGAGAAGAGAAGAGAACAGAACAGAGATGACCAAGGTGATGACTAAAATCAAATATCTGATCCACGGTGCTAAGCACTGCAGATCCTGCCAGAGACCGCTGCTGAGTTCTCCAGCTCCACCTTACCTCAGGCCCCATCCCAGTCCCCAGAGTTCTGTTACTGTAGGAGGATGTGTGTCAGAGACAAAGCAGGCTCAGTGCCTGGGATGAGGATGGAGCAGAGGAGGATGGAGAAGTCCCAAGTCTGCCACCACGTAGGTCAAGTCCAACAGGTGCTCACCGTGACCACATGTAGCTCCCGCTGCACAGCCTAGACCGTGGCAGGACCGCTTCAGGTGTCATTTCTATTGCCCTTGTTACTTCTGTTGTTATTACGTATTATTTTGTATCATGTTGTCTTCTATGCCTGTTACTGACCATTCATTCATAGGGACCCCCTACACTGAAGGTAAATTGACCTCTCCCCCTCAAGTGAAATCTCGTTACTTGGCGACTGGCAGATACCAGTGCCAATGACACTTTGTTTCTCTACTTGTAAAGAAGTGCTATCAATAACTACCTTTTGAGCAGATTCCACCAATTCATCAGGTTCTTTCTTCATTTATTCAGCTAGTACTTCACCGACAGAGCTCCTGTGTGGGTCAGATTCTGCTGAAGAAGAGGAATGCAGTAGCGAATAACACAGGCAGGACCCGTGTGTTTTCAGCCCTTGCTAGGTCCCTGGATTTTACAGCAAATACCCGTATACTATGTTATGCAAGTGATTTTGAGCTGTGCAGGTCTAGGTAGATGTAGATTAGTGGTGTAACTCAACAGCAACCCCTAAGATCACCGCTACCCTTGTGCTTACCTCGCGTTGTGTCTTTTTCCAGGGGAGCCTTCAGAAATGTCTTCTGAATGTGTTAATGAGGGAAAGAATTACAGACGAATTATGACTGAATTAGCTACGTAAGTAATGATCATGATGAAAAAAGCAGGTAGAAGAAAACACACGTGAAAGTGGTGCCTGTTCTCCTGGGGACGCACACACCCTTGGTGAGGTGAGCTGGCTGATCCTTATCCTCCTGGAAGCTTTGTGTTCAGCACCACTGCTCTCATTTCAGGGATGAAAAAAACATGGAGTTCAGGAACACTAAGTAACTTGCCCTGAGCTTGGAAATTATAAGCAGATAGGAGAGGAAGTTGTGGACTGAGGACACAAAGTTTCCGTCTCCTTTATGGGGACGTTTTATTCTTTCCCTGGGTCCCATTTTTTGTCACTAGGGAACACAGTCTTCTTTTCCAGACTCCAAGTGGGGACACAGGAGACAATGCATTCTACCTAATGTGTCACAGCTCAAGATGAGGAACTTGGCTCTGAGCTGACACGAATGCCCTGAAGGCAATCATTACCAAACCGAGCCTCGCCGGAACCCATCGTAGCTCCTGATTTTTGCCAATATTTTCCAAATCAAGTGAAACCAGCGCTCAGCCTAGTTCAACCGTTTACTTGATGGATCTTCTCTCTTCTGTCTCTGTCTTGTATCCTCTTGCCTGGGTTCCAAGAGTCTGGGTTGGAGAACCTGTTTATGCCTCAGTTAGTGGCCCCTCTTACCCTAGGGATGTGCTATTGGAAAGTCTACCATGTTTAGCTGGTATCTGTTTCAAGTAACTTTGCCTCAGTGATTTTAATTTTCTTCACTGGGGGTGACTTGAAAATCGGACCTGCTGTCTGCCTGAGAAGTGTTTTCAAGCCACCCTCCTGACTTGCCACACCACATACTTGTGTGCTCGGTACTTTCTCATCACCTCAGGTCAGCTTTACTTGCTTAATCTCCAACTAAGCAATAGCATTTGTGGACTCAGAGGTTAGTATGTTTTGGTTTTCTAGTAAATGTCAGTTACATCATTATTAGTTAAATAGGAGTTCATGCATCACTTGCTGGTGGGCAATGTATACGGAGAGATGTATCTTTCAATGACTTGCTTGACCTTCGTGGGGCGAACTTAAGCATACTTCGGTGGCGGTGCCCTCCACACACTCTGGCTGTGGCAGAGCCCATGGCTTCCAGCTACAAGTCTGAATATGTGTCACCACACTGAACACTACAGGTAACTGTGACACCGTGTGCATCTAAACATATTAAGCATACGGAGGTACATGAGAAATACAGTGTGAATGCATCAGGAGAGGTGTGCCTGTGTAATAAGGTTCTTACCGTGACGGAGCTTGTGGGAAGGAGTCCTCTGGGTGTCAGTGAGTGGGAAGACCTCGACTGTGATCGTCCCCTAAGCTGTACACATAGGCTGCAGTCAGTGTATTAAAAAGTATTTTGCTTTCTTAAATAAAAAATTACCTTTACATCCCTATCCCTTTCCTGCTTTATATACTTAAATGTTTAAAATACTTTTTACCTGTTTGTAGTAATGATTAGCTTAAACACAAACACACTGTGCAACTGTTCCAAACTGTTTTCTTTCTTTGTATCCTTATTCTAGAAACTTTTGTCTATGTCTAAAATTTGTTATCAAGGCTCTGAGCTCAATCCCCAATTCCTCATTCCAAAATACTGTTTCTATTGTTGAAGAGGAAGGTGCAACCCCATGCCCAGTCCTAGGCCTGCACGGAGCTGAGATCACCGTTGTCACTGTCTTCTGCCTCTACAGTTGCTCCACTGGGAAGTCTTCGGGACAGTGACACTCGGGGCTGTCAGCTCCCGTAACAGAGGATTTTCTCCTGAAATTCCTCCAGGAGCACCCACAGCGGGGTGGGTTCACTGTTAGTTTGTTTTCCTGTATAAGCAGAAGGAGTGTGCTCTGAAATACTAAAACATACAGCACAATAAATACATGAATCCATAGCAGAGCTATTTATTGTCATGATCAAGTGTTAAATGCTATAGGTAATTAAATGTGACATGTGATTACGCAAATGACGGAGCAGTTGTTTTGTTCACACCAGCATCACCATGAATCCACAAGTAAGGTGTTGTGCTGTAGCATCGCCTTGGCCACAGTGTCACCAGGTGATAGATGCTTTGTAGCTCCAGTATACTCTCATGGGATCACCCCTCCAGGTACGGCTCACCACTGACCAAAACGTCATTATATTGCCTGTGACGGTACATTATTGGTATAATTATATATTGTTCACATTATTAAATTATTAACTACCTTATTTATGTTTCTATGTGTCAGGGGCCGTATTTGTAACCCACTTGGGAAAGACTCTACATATTCCTTCTCTGTCCACAGTGTTTTCAAACAGCAGCCACTCTTCACTGAGCTTTTGCTTTTCCAGAAAAAAAAAAATCCCCCAGTATTCTCATCCCTGTAAGGCTGTACAAAAGTAATTTACTGTCGTCGTTGTTTGCCTTCAACTTGTCTCTATGCCCGTTGAGGTTTGGGTGGAGGTCTCAAGTACCCTTCTTTCACTGCATGCACTCTGCTTTCATTAATCCATATTTTCATTAGCATTCTTGGTAGTCAACCTGTGTACCCTAAAGGTTGTACCCACACTGGTGTAGTGTTGTCTTTCCCACCTTGTTCATCCTTTTAGAACCAAGTTCAAAAAGCTTGTACAAAGCCTGCTACACTTCACCGGGCCTCCTGATGTAACCTGTAAGGGTGTTTACTCCTTCTGATGCTGTCACCGACACTGTTCGCTCTCCGCCAGCTTTGTTTCACAGGTAAATTTGATAAACATGTGCTCTCTATCTTTTTATAAATCACTGACAGACATACGGCCTTAGAAAATTACATGAAGATTGATACTGAGCATCAATCATCCTGTGCTGGGCACGAGTTACTATCACTGAGTCCTTGCTCATTTATTATGAATCCTCAGGAGACTTTAGCCATTTAGTACGGCCTCTGTAATGCTCCCATAATTACTTGTGACATAGTTTAGTACTATACTGAATAAACACTTTTAATCTTTCAAGATTACTAAAGCTTTCTTTAAAGATCACTTGGGTTTGAAAGTTATATTTTTTGAGTACTTATTCATCCACTCATTGTACAAAACACCTAACAGGTTGAGAATTTTTACTATAACCAGCTTATAATGGTAGCGATTATTATTCTTATGCTACAGAAGGAATTTCTGAAGCATTTCAACACCAGTCAGTGTAACCTGGTTTCCAAGTAAGGCAGAAAAGAGCCAAACTCAGGCCTGCCTGACACCAAAGCCAAAGCCATTTCTCTTCTGACGGGCTCAGCAAGGAAACGGACGGATGAGCACACCTGCTCTTGTTTGCTTGGTAGTGTCTTCATTTGCTGAGCTAAGATGCAGCAGCTTGCCTGGAAAAATAGCCAGTCATTTGCTGAGGGCTTTGATGTGCAAAGGTGGAAAATGATGGGCACACAACCCATACAGAGGAGAGGCTCAGAAGGAAGTGACACAGACGCTTTCTTTGACACTGGGAGGTGCACTGAGTAGGAGACATCATGAGGAGGCACCTGTGACATCTCTGGGCATTGGCGAAGGCCTGCAAAGACCAGTGGACTAAACCAGAAACCATAATTTAAAGTGCATTCATCAGTGTAATTAAGGCACAGCTCCATAGGGATGGAAATCAATTTTGTCTAGATTTATATCCCTAATCCTGAAGCCACTGACCCTGTAGCCATCACTGTCTCACTTCTGGGTGAACTACACAGTGATGCCCTCTCTAACCACTGGACTTCAACAAACATTCACTGTCCAAAGGCAATGCAGCTCCTCTGCCTTTGCGAGCTGCTGCCCTAGACATGGGGCTCAGTTCCTCATCTCTTCCTGTAGAGGCTAAGGGAACCAATCAAGATGGGGACCACTGCAAAGGGCTGGAGGAGAGGGATGGATCCCAGTGGAAAGACATGCAAACTTCAGTCCCTTTGGGACAGTGTTGAGGAGGCTGATTTTCCATAGGTGTAGCTTTTTCAGCCTTGGCCCTGCCTTCCAGATCTTGGAGGGTGGGTAGCAAGCAAACTTTTCCAGCAGAAGGCTTTGTTTCCAGGTGCCAAAAAAGCACTTGGCCATGGAGCTGTTGCAAAAGCCCCTCAGGGAGCCTCTGTGTTTTTGCATGGTTGTGAGTTGCTAGGTCTGGGATAACCTGGGGCACGCTGCCTTGCTCACCAAATCCTTAAATAAAGTGCTTTAGCAAGGGAACATGGAGTAAGCTCCACTGGCTTTCGGTCAGCACTGGCGAAGCCAAGTCCAGAGCTGCCATGACAAAGACCTCATTCAAGGTATGTCCAGCTGAAAGCATGAAACCACTGAGTCACACACAGATGGAATGTGTGTAGGAAGGAGGCAGTCATCGACCGTTGTGTGTTTAAGGTAACCCGAAACACTTTTTCATATTAATTTTATTTAAGAAAAAATTTCCCCACCTGCTTCTAAAGAGCAGTAGAGCTGTCCGTATAACCAGGGAGAAGTCACCACAATGGAAAATGTCCTACATGCATGTTCTCCTCCAGGTCCAGGCACAGGTTCCCAGGAGAGGTGGTGCTGAGACTTCCCAGGATGTAGAACACTAATAATGTCACTGCCACCCTACAGCCCCAGAGAGCCTGACATTTTGTTTGATCGTGAATGTGCTCTGCTTGGCTGCTAGAGCAAACAGAAGTTCCCCCACAGCCCAGTGAGAAAGAAACGCTCAGAGTCAGCAGCCTTTCGGGTGCAGCCCTTCCGTATGGGGAAGTGAGCCACGCCCAGCTTCCAATGGGTGGACTCCGCGGCTACCGTTGTGTCCTCAGGTGGCTCTCTGGCACTTTCTGTAAGCCTGTTATCCTTTAAGATTCCACCCATGGCCTCACTAAAGGGACATCTATCTCCACAGCTGCCCAGTGTGCCTAGGTGCACATGGATGTTAGGGTGTATTCAGGAGTTAGTCACACGGGAAAATGGGTAAAAACGGAAACTCCCCTCCCATTTCCCGAAATACAGCAGGGCGTAAGATGGAGCTGCATCCCCAAGGTTTAGAGTGACTAATTTTGAACTAATGCAACTTCCCCTTTCAGAACTCCAGTTTCACTGAGGCTCTGTGACCTCCTGTGCCCCCATGTTGCTGACATTTGCTGGCCTCTTGATGGTTGTTCTCAGTCATGGAGGACCTGGACACCCACCTCAAGGCCTTCTTCTCCGACTCCATTTCTGTCCTTGCTCTTTGTAACTTTAACACCTAGCTAGGAGCTTGACTGACTTAGACCACGCCTCCTCAGTCCTTTCAGTTCCGCTTTTGGCCGACTCCAGCCGCCCAGCACCTGCAGTCACACGGCCCAGTAAAACTCCGCTCTGCTAACCTGCTCCAAGTATTATCCCTTCTAATGACAAACACTGCTTCCTTCAGCCCCGTTACTAGTATACAGCCCCCAACAGCCAGCATTTCTCAACTCATTCAACTCACTGAGATCACCCTTCACCCACTGAACGGAACTGAATACCCCCCACACTAAATGTGCGCAGCTGGGAAAGAAAGCGGGGCAGGGTGGGCTGGGAAGAATCAAAAGAATCTATGTTTCGGTCCAAGAGTATGTGGGGTCCAAATCTGGATCTAGCATAAACTGTACTAGAACATTAGGACATCCTGGTGCACAAGGTCCCATACGTGGTATGTATCTCCTAAGTCACTCAGTGCTTGGAATGTCTTTTAGCTGATTATGTGCTTGTACCTGATAACACAGCTCTATGATAAGATGACTGTGACTCTCCCATCCTAAAAGAGTTTCTATTTAAAGAAAAAAACAATACTAAAAAATGGTTTTTTCCCCTAGTCTTCTCTACTCTCTTATTCTAACACAAACACACACACACACACACACACACACACACTTGCATTTTCTGACTTTCCTTTATAAAGAAGTAAAATTAGAATTTGGTACAGTACCAAATCATAACTTTAATAGGTACAAGCAGGAGTCTTGTTTATGAGACATAAGGCAAAGTGACTTTATCAGAGGCACTGAGTTTATGTGATGAATGAATTTCCAAGCTTGCTTTGTGAAGAGAACCCTCCCATTCGGCAGTGAGGAGTCACAACAAAGAATGTCCAAGGTAGAATTAAGATGCCAATCTGCTCTCAATAGCTGGGAGACCTTGGCAATGTCCCTGAAGTTCTCTGTGCATTTGTTTCCTCTTCCAGGGACCTAAAGCAGGTATGGGGAGTCCTGGATCATTATGTTTACTTAAAAGAGTCTTAAAACTCTTTTATTTAGCCATACAAACTCGCTCGGGATTTGTATCACGATACTTAACCTCAACTTCCTTGTCAGGAAGTGGGGAGGGTGATAGCACCTGAATTGTGGGCTTGGTAAATGACAGGAAGGCCACCAAGCACAGCAGCAGAGACACTATTGAGCTGTAAGTGTTTCCATTGGTTTCATCATTGCGATCGCCATCGTGATTGTGGTGGGAAGGAAAAGCAGAGGTACATATCTGAAACAAATTAATTACTACCTATTACATGTGGTTTGGTGATTAAAACATTTCAAAAGAAGAATATCTTGGAGGGGAGAATTTGAAACAATTATTGAAAAATCTAGGAACCCTGTCTCCCAAGCCTCTGGGGGCTAAAGCTATTGTGCACCTACCATGGGGACTATAACAACAGACAGCGGCAGACATAGAATCTCCTTCAACCAACTTTCGCTTGACTCAGAGTTGTTATCCCCAAGGGACGTTTTGTTGAATGTTAGTCATGAACAAAGTGCTGCTCGGTGCCTCAGACTTAATGGTCCAGGGTTGTGTTTCCAGCGGGGAAACAACATGTTCCCAACTAATCGCATAAACATTCTATTTAGTGCATCTTGTGACTCTGAAATCTATTTCTTTCGAATTTGAATAGGATTTGGAGTAAGAAGTAGCAAAATATTTGTGCTGAACACATATAACAATAGCTGGCAGGTAGTCAGTGCTTGGTAGATGCGAACTGTCTCAGATTGTTTATAAGACATGTGTTGTTCTTCTCCTGTGTTCAATAATAACAGTGAAAGTTGTGATGGAGGGTGAGCTATGTTATTGTGGTTAGTATGTGCCAGACACAGTGGAAGGGACTTTGTGCACATTTTTCTCATTTATTTCTTCATTCTATTCACTTATCTGAATAAGCCTGGCAAAAACAATCCACGCTTGGTTATAAATGATAATAAATTGGACGGTTGTAAGTTTTAGGTTTGGCCCAATGTTAAATTACAGTCGAGATCCTTTGCCATGTGACTTGGAATTACCACCCAATGGAGCACCCACAGGGCTTGCTTTGGATGAAAGCATACCGGCAGGAATGGCCACGTGCCAACTCCACGGCAAGGTTTCTAGAAGCTAGTTGGGTTCCGCCTACTCCCTTACACAGGCACCTTTCCTTCAAAAGAGCTTCTCTTACACATTTGCTGCCCCTTCTGCATGGGTCCCGAAAGAAATACCCATGGAGCAGACTTAAATACAGCGAGCGTGGGCTCTCGTTGCATCCATTTACCTGTAAAAACCTTGAGTTTATACTGCAGGAAATGACACTCACATGTGCAAACATCATATTGTCCCCCTAGTGTAAGAAACTGAAAGGGTAAATAAGATCCAAAAGGTATGACAGATATTGTGAAAGGGAAAGAAACTGCTCAAAAGGAAAGAACAACTGGGATTGGGGAAAGGAGAAAACAAGGAAGGAAAAATTTAAGAAAAAAAGTATATACACACACAAGCTAGCTAAGGTAATTGTATTACTAATTTCTACTAGTTCGCTGAAAGGAACAGTTAGTGCTTATATTGTTCGATCAGTTTTGCATGCCTGTATCTGGTGATCTGAGCGACTACTTTCAAGATAATGATATATACAGTATAGTAACCATTGTTAATTTTTTATCGTCTCATTTTGAAATTCTGTATCACTTTTATTGTTTCTTTCTCTTTAAAATATTAAAAAGTACAAAAAAGATAAATAGAATGAGCAGAGAGGAAGAAATTCTAGAGGCACTTGAGGCTTGAAGGAGGGCTGCTTGGTACATCTCAGCAGAGCAAGCCAATGCCCAGATCACCCTCAACAGCCTCATGAGTAATAGAATGCTCCGCACGTGTGCTGTGGGGCACTGCCAGATTGATTTAACAAAAATAAATACACTGGGTTATCTCACTCTCAGGAACATTAACCTCAAGTTGGCCCTTAACAGTACATGGTATAGACATATCATTTACCTCTGGCCTTAAATCTTAAATATCTGCTTTGCCATCCTCACTTTTGGCTGATGTCTTTTGTTCACTGGTTCAAAATAGAAAATATTAGAAAAGAGAACCTATATGTTCCCTCCAAACACAACCCCACAGGTAAGCATCTGTGTCCAGACATGCACCAGTTCTCCTATTAATGAGCTGTCCCTGGTCTTACCAAAGGGACTACTCCCTTTGACCTCGGGATCACATCCCTTCATGTTCTAGCAGCTTTTTCCTCTCCATATCCCACATCATCAGATTCAACCCCTGGAATATGCAACATTTCAATAATAAACAAAAGAAGGATGGAAGGGAGGAAGGAAGGAAAGAAGAGGAAGGAAGGAAGAAAGGAAGGAAGGAAAGAGGACTTTTCTTGTTTTCTCCAACAATTACTATCTTATTTCCCTGATCCATGCCATAAGAAAATTCCTTAAAATGGACAGCTATATTCACTGTCACTAACTTTTCTCCTCTCTACTCAATCCAGTGCAGAGTTCTGTCCCTGTCATTCCACCAAAGTGCACTGGCGAAGGTCCCATTATCTCCCACGTTGCTCACTTTGGTATTCAGAGCTCAGTCCTCATTTCATTGGATAGCTCAGCTGCTTGCTACTCTTGTATCACTCCTGTCTTTCTGAAAGCGTCCTTGTTTTTCAGGGCACAACAATCACCTGGTACTCCTCCTGTCTCACCGCTTCCCCTTCTCTGGGTCCTGAACACCTGGAGTGCTCTGGGGTTCAGATCTTGGGACTCTCCTCTCCTCTCTTGGTTCTCCTCCTCTTAGGACCGTAAGCAGGATCATGTCTTTACATAACATTCAAATATGAATGATTCTCAACTTATTTTTCAAACAGTTTCTCCCAGAACTCCAGACCTGTATATCCAACTGCCTATTTTATACCTCCTGCCTGGAAATCTCAGTGTATCTCAAACTTCACACGAGGAACAGCAAGCTCTCAATCCCACACACACACACTCACAAAAGTGTTTTCTCCATCTCGGTCAGACTTCCCTCTGTCTCTCCATTTCAGCAATCCAAACCTCTGGAGGCATCTTTGACTCTAACCTGTACCTTCCTGTGAAGGTTAATCTTGATTGCGGACTGTACTGGCCCGAGAGACACCTAGGAGAGAGTAAAGCACGCTTCTGGACGTGTCTGGCTGGGTCATGGGGCCATTATCTGGGGATTATATTTGATCCTACCCCCTTCCTCTTTGTTTTTTCTCTTGTTCTCTACTTCTTGGCAGCCACTAGATAAAAAAATTTCCTCTACCATGCCAGGCTACCGTGCTACTTCTGCCTCAGAGTGAGCCAACTATGGATTAAAACCTCCGATGCCATAGCTTAAACTATTCCCTCCTTAAGGTTGTTTCTGTCAGGCATTTTGTCCCAGCAATGAAAGTGTGACCGATACAGAAAATCAGTGCCATGGAAGTGGGGACCATTCCTTGACAATACTTGACCATGTGAATTAGGACACTTTGGGAATGGTTTGCTGTAGATTTAGAGATACAGGCGAGAGAAGCCCTAGCACACTGTAAGTAGAGCATGGTGGGCAATTCTGGTGGGAGCTCAGGAGAACTGAATGCTCAGAATGTGCACTGTAAAGACTGTGCTCATGAGGTTGCAGAGGGGGATGAGGATGCTATTGGGAACCGGACTACAGGACATTCATGTTACATTCCAGTGAAAAACCTGTTTGCATTTTGACCTTGCCCTGACATTTTGTGTGGAGCTGAATTTAAAGATGGTGTAGGAAATTTCAAGGCAATCTGATGTTCAGGATATGGAGCAGCTACGGCTGGCTGCTTTTAGCCATATTTACAGTGAGAACCAAGAACAACAAGAAAAGCCAAATGATTTAAAACTTTATGCTTTGGCCAGCACTGGTAACAAGAAGCACCAATAAAGCTGGTGCCAAGGAAGGTGTGGTTGCTAAAGAAATCAATTCTGTTAAAAAAAAAAAAAAAGAAGCCAGATACTTTGCCCCTGGAACAACAGAAAAGATGCCTTCAAATTATGTTAGAAATTAGTCATGTCTCACCCATTACAGATGCAAGGTGACAAAGTGTAAACTCTGCTGAAAGACTTTGCTTTGAGAAAGATCCCCAGGGTGTCCTGTTCACTCAAAGCCCTTTGAGGCAGTGTTCCCTTGTGTTCAGCCATGCAGGAACTCAGAGGCCCCTATAGCTATGGTGCAAGGGGGTCAAGTTACTGTTCAAGCTGGTGGAAGGTCTTGATGTCATCCACATGATATGTGTTTTGTAGGCATGCAGAATGCAAGAGTTATGGGGTAATGGATTCTTCCAAGCAGATTTAAAATGAAGGATGAGAGTTCCTCTGGGAGCCCCTGACAGAGCAGTGTGTAAATCTTTAGTGATGGAAGGATCCGGGGAAGATGGCGACCAGGTGAGCAGCAAGGGAGCGAACCTCCTTAATAAACACCACCAGCTCGAGACAGACTTGGCGAGCATGAATGCCGGGACCTCGGCTGGGAAGTTTAAACTGGGCGTATTTCTCTGAGATGCCGGGGGAGATGTGGTAGGGCGGACCAGGCTGCCGGGGTGAGACGTGGGAAAGCCTCAGACGCTGGGAGCCAGGGACGATCCGCGCGGGGAAGAAGCTTGGCTCGGTCCAAGCGCCGTGGGAGCGCAGCCGGCTCGGTCCCTCCCGACTCCCGAGCCGGTGCAGCCCCCCGGCGACTCCCGACAGAGATCGGCTTGCTAGCGGCGGAGACGCCCGGCAATCCCACGTTTCGCGCGTGTCGGGTGGGCCGTGCGGAGGGCCCCAAGCGCCGGGAGCGGAGAGAAAGATTTACTGGGTCCTGACACCCTGAGAGCATGGACGGCTCGATCCCTCCCGCCTCCTGAGCCGGCGCAGCCCCCCGGCGACTCCCGACAGAGATCGGCTTGCTAGCAGCGGAGACGCCCGGCAATCCCACGTTTCGCGCGTGTCGGGCGGGCCGCGCGGAGGGCCCCAAACGCCGGGAGCGGAGAGAAAGATTTGCTGGGTCCTAGCGCCCCGAGAATACAGACGGCTCGATCCCTCCCGCCTCCCGACCCGGCGCAGCTCTCCGGCGACTCCCGACAGAGATCGGCTCTCTGGCGGCGGCAACGCCCAGCGGTCTCACGTTTCGTGCGCATCGGGTGGGCCGCGCAGAAAGCCCCAAAGGATAGACTGGCACCTTGGAACCTTCATGCCTGCAGGGACTCCAATAACTGGTGAGATATCGGCG